>JABFPJ010000576.1:0-37778 GCA_022817425.1 Gryon sp. ZL-2020 | reverse complement strand
ACGTCGTTATAAAATTGGTAGCCCTTTTATCTTCCATCGCAAAAGAACGTTATATAATAAAGAAATAATTGATGCTGTTAAAGTTTTTCACTCGTTGAAGTATCAATGAAGAAGTAGTGATGTGAAAAAAAAATTTGTTACGGAAAAATAATTGTACTATTTTGGCTATTTAAAAAAATATTTTTTAAATATTATAAACATTATGTAATAAATATATTTTATCAAATAACTAAAGTATATATCAAATTTGGAAATATTATATATTCATAAATTTACTTTTCGCGGAATAAAATTTTTTGCCCTAATAAGTTTTTCATGAATAATCTGAAATGACATTACATTATTGCAAATATGAAAATATTTGCAATAATGTTAAAATAACTTGTTTGTTAAAATAACATAGTTACAATATATTAACAATATATGTTTGCTACATATATATATATACATATATATATGTATATAAATTCAATATTGGAAATATATATTTGCAATTTAAAACGAAGCTGCTAGAAATTGACAACATACATGTTATGGATGTTTACTGTAAGTTTGTGTTTGTATTTGTTGTTGTTGATTTAATTTGGGCTTTAATTTACGAAATGTTAAAATTGCCAATGTTCATTTTCGAATGTTTTCTTTCATCAGTGTTTCGAAATATAAAAAGAAAACGTTCATTAAACGACCAACGAATAACTCGCGACTTTAGTAATATCGAGCATTCGAGAGTTCGAGCAACATTTTAAAGTCAAAACAATTATGATATTATTATTACAGTATTAATTAAAAGTAGTTATTAATGCATTTATCCATTCATTTTAACTTCATTTTCTTCACAATTTTATTTATATTCAATATTCTACTTTCATTCTTTCAACCTAATGAATACACATTTGTTTGAATTTTACATAATGAACTTATAAATAATCAAATAAGAATGAAATAAAATTGGTTCATTATAATTAATGAAATTTATATTCATAATTCTTGGAAATAAATTTATTAAATTTATTTCATAATTATATTTTTTAAATTTAATTTAATGTTGCTCAAATTTAAGTAGTACGAGTTGAACATTATTCTCACGGACTGTGTTTCACTGCACAATGGACAATATCTAATTTGCATTTTATATAATGAATAATTAGGAATTTCGTCAGAAATGCACGTTAATTTATTTTAATTGTCCAATGAATCGTTTAATTACAGAACGATCGATTAACTTTATTGTCTCGTAAAAATGACTGATAATTATCAGAACTTTATGAATAAAAATTAATCGCTCATATTTGACGTCACTTAATCATTCAATTCCGATCATACATTTTTCTTCTTTCAATTTATCTTATATATTTAGGAAATTTATTACAATTTAATACAAAAAAATTTTTTCTTACTCTGAGGCAAAAATTTGGTACTACTGACTATATCGAATAGTGATTTTTGTCTCTTACTATTTTTAAATTTATATTACAACTTATGAAATATAATTACTGTAACCAAATAATATAGTCTTTTAACTATAATATTTTATTAATTAGTAAACGATTGACTTTCGTTCTTGACGAAAAACAAAACATAACCAATCCTCACACCATCTCGAAACTAATTTCGAGCATTTAAGGTGATGGCGAAGCTAACATTATCGACATTACAGATTTCTTAAATTAAAATTAATTAAACAATTTAAATTACATTTAAAGACCAGAGCGCCATTCTCTCACTTTTTTTACACGTTTTGATTTATATAATATGTTATTTAATATATTATTTAAAATATATAATGATTTTTTGTTTACGAAGTGAGAAAAAAACGTAAAAATCTTCTTATATTAAAATTACTTGTTACAAAAATATGTTAAATGTCTTAAAATATTCTCCCACAATCCAAGAATGGCGCTCTGGTCGTTTTATACTAATTTATTGTTAAATGTTATTAATATAACAAAAGATACTAACTCCGTGGCAGCAGAACTTCGCCTTTACCATAAGCGCTTTATTTCGTTTTTTTATTAGTGTTGCAATAAAGATAAATTGTGGATGTGATAATTATTCATTTATGGTTTAATCTTTAAAGTATATTTTATACAGTTATATTTATAATCTTATAAATGGCATTCTGTATATTTGAAATTATAATATTTTATAGTAAACATAATCTAAAAAAATGGTTGTAACAAATATTTTTTTATAATAAAATTAATAAAATAATTTAGTTAATTCCAAATCTCATTATATTTTATAGTTGTAATATTTTTTTTCATTTAAAGTATTTCAAATTATAATTTTGGTTATTTCAACCATAAATATTATTAAACTAACTTTAAATATAGTTCTTGTAAAATTTGCCTCAGTATATAATCAATCATAACTTAATTTTAATATTATTAAAACAAATGTGTTATTTTATTTGTTTCAGGTGAGCACAAAATAAATTTTATAGAGGCTGAAAAGCTGGGAATTATTCGAAGTAAGTTATAACAGCTGAATTGCCTGCCTCTGAATGTGTAAAGACGTACACGTTATATTTACTTAATATGTTGTTGGTTTATTCTTGCACAGCTTAAGTTTCAACTAATATAGTCCGGACTATGAATGTGATGCAAACGATCCTGAGAAATTAAAGTCATGAAGTAAAATTTATATCGCAAGTTTTGGCATTACGTGGCTTATACACAATTTATAGCATTCGTTATAGTCTTTAATTTAAACGGCAAATAACTCACTATTACTATCATTGTAATTGCCGCTATTATACAGCCGGGACAAATGTATGAAAACAAATTCCAAAACAATTACAGAAATGAAACACTTTGTCGCGCGAAATAATCATTTATAACAGATTTTCAAATCGTATAATCAGAAACAATTTTAGTGCCTCTTACAATTGATTCAAATTATGATTTTACATTCAATGTATCAATTTCACGACATAAATGGTAGCATAATTGTATAATTAGTTCAAATGAAATATCTTTTCAATGAAAAAAAATGAGACAAAAACATGTAATTGCCATTTTCGAAAGTTATAGAAATGTCTTTGATATTTTGTCTTGACTTTTTGTCCTTGTTTTTTGTACAGAAACACGAGTGAAAAATGACGCGACTTTTACTCGAACGAAGTGGTTGTATTTCAGAAAAATAAAAAATTGCACGCAAAAATTGAACCAAATACTTTTTTAACGATTAAACCTAACCGATAAAAGTTGAGCAACTTTTTTTTTTATTTTCTTCTCTTTTTTGTCTTTGTCTATTGTCTAAACGTCAGTTGCTTCCCGCAGAGAATTATCTTCGTCCTATGTTTTGCGCACATGGCGTGGATAGTGAGCATTGAGATACGATTAAACTTACTTTATCGAACTTATAAAAGTATACTAAAAGTTTTCGACGAGGCTTTGAAAAGTGATTGAAACTGATAGATCACACGGGTATCATGATAGAAATCACAATTACTTCATTTTTTCGAATGAAACATCATAAAACTGATAAAACATTGTCATTCCAAACCATTTGAATGATTTATTAATAAAAAAAAAAAATTACCGTCCATTTTGTCAATGTTATTTTGCACATCAATGTTTTAAACCTTTTTTTTAATCATCAATATCACTCACTCGTTTGATAATACAATTTTTTTAAATAAAAAACAGCACACAAAAGAAATAAAAGTAAAATATGTTTCAGCATATACAAATGATCGTACATTGCAAATTGAAAAGTGATAAAGTGCAATTCCCCTATGTGTGCTATTTTTGCCATATATATTTGAAAACAACTTTAAAATATTATATTTGTATTTTATAAAATGATTTGTAAAATAGTTTCAACGCGTATAAGAAATTCTTTTGAATAAATTTCATTTTGAGGGAACAAAAATATTTGTTCAACATTGTGTTTATGGTAGCGCAAGTTTTCTATACGTTAACGAGGCGAAATTGTCAGTCGAGGGATTATAAGCGACGCAAGAAGGTGGACGTTTTTTGTGCATAATATAATGCACTCGCTTAACAAGCGCAAGTAGAAGTAAATCAAAACTAACAAATGAAATAAAAATCAAGAAAAGGAAATCAAAATTGTCTAACAAAATGCGAAATAATGACAGGATGAAACACTTGTTACATTTTTCGACGACGAATTATTATAGAATTTTACGTAGACAAATGCGCGTCAACATAAGCAGGAAAAATGTAACTTAAGCAGAAAGATGCTGCTTTCTTGAAATGATTCAAAGTGACATTTTGTAAAAGCATGTTTTCTATCTGCGAATGCAAACATTCGTGGTCGTAGCAGAACAAAGTAAGAGGGCCGCATGGATATCGATCTTAAGTCGTTACGAGTATGTGCAATTTTGTGTCTGCGATGCATTTGGAAGGTGAGCAGTCAATTTGCATTGACGATCGATTTGATGCTAGAATTGAGTCGACATTATTAATGATACTGCTATATAATAATAATAATAATAATAATAATAATAATAATAATAATAATAATACCCTAATGGAAGAAAATATATTTCGAAATATATGCACGAATTTATGTAAATATGTGCACATATGTTTTCGGCAAAAAGTTATACATTTAATACATATTTCAAATATATTTCTGAAATATATTTGTAAAATATATGCAAAAACACATTTACATATAAAAAATATATTTGAAATATATTTTAGCGGCAAAAAGTTATACATTTTGACATATATTTTTTTCCGTACGGGTAATAATAATAAAAGTAATATATATCGTAGATAATGATTGAGAAGATAAAATTAATTATTTATAAAAAAGATATAAGTACTAAATGTTTGTCAAAGTAGAAAAATTCGTCGCAAAATTAAAGGGCTACTTTAATTTGCAGTTGTGACATTTAACGTTGAAACGTTTTACTTGAATAATTGAATAACTTCATATTCTCTTGTAATTAAAAAACTTGAAGAAGTTGCAAAAAACGGGAATTATATTAAACACATGTTAATGACACTTCTGTTTATTTAAACTTATCATACGAAAAAAAAGGGGTTCTTGACACGGCGTTGATACAATTTGGCTACGGAAATATTAATTGCTATAATGTTACGTTATTAAAATCAATTTGATGTAAAATGTCGAAATTAAATATTAATGAAGCTTTGATGAGTTGAGCAAAAAATTGAGCAAAAATTGTCTTCTTTAAAAGAATAACGTTTTTATTTAAAAAGATATTCATTTAATAATGTGAACTTTTTCAGATTATAAAAGCTTTTTTGGAATTTAATTCTTTTATTTATTATAATTCAGATTTTAATTTGACATGAATTTCATTGAAATGCAGTTAAAAACTGGATTATGTAAAAAATGTAGAATTCAATGAAAAATTAAATTACTTGAAAATATAACAACGAGACAATTATTATTAACAATTAAAGTGAAGCAAATGTTGTATCTGCTGTAAAGAATGTTCGCGTTGGCAAGTAATTGTGTTGTTGTAGATACAAGTCTATAAAAAATATGACTTGAGTTGTTAGTGTCAGCGATTGTCGCAGCAAGTTTCGGGCTTTGACTGTAGTGCGTTTTCTTTTTGCCTTCTTTTCTGAAAAGAAGTTACATCCAACCGGAAAACGACCATTCACCGGAAGTGCTTCGCGTGATGACTGCGAGTTGGCGACAGCACCTTTTCTTTCAATCTTTTTCACTTTTATCTACGTTTAACTATATTTTTTTTTACGAAAATCAAAACCAAAGTCTAATCGAAGCAACATTTTATTTTACAAACTAATTTATTTCATAACTTCAACACTGAAATGTAACAAATAAATTAATTAACATTTTACCACATTTAGATTACTGAAATACTGTAAATAGCAATTCGTGAAACATTTGAGCGAAAATGTCTAATAAAAGGACTTTGTTTAATTATGTAGTAATGATGCGAAATTTCGACAGCGTCACATTTGAAAATACTGATCGCATTCAATTAGAAACGCACCACTGCTTACGTTTTATTAGTGCTTATATATTTAGTAACTATACAATTAACGTTTATTGTACTGAACGATACATAGATTTTATCCTATGAAATTCAACCTTCAAACTACACTATACAAAATTTAATGTAAAAATATAGTATATGCTGTATAAAATAGTTGTGATAATATTCACTACAATATTACATTGATACTATAATGTTATAGAATGAATATAAAATTAAAGTTGAAATTTAAAAATTTATATGATAACCTTAAAGTAAATATTGAGATGACAGATGACAAAATTTGGCTTAAAATTGTATATTAATGTATACAGTGAGTCGAATTGACATATACGACAATAATGTATTATTAAGAATATAAATTAAACAGAATGAACAAAAATGGACAAATATAATTTTAATATTATGTAAAGAAAATTACTGAATAATAAAATACTACTTTGAAAGTTAATAATAAAAATTTGCATGCTCTTAATAAAATGTTGGAAATCGTTGAATGAGTTATTTAAATTTATAAATAATATTTATAATTAATGAATCTTAAATATGTATTTCAATGAATTGAATGCTGGTTTTATATTTCAAACTAATCAAGTATAAAAATTAAATTTGTTTTTTTAATAAAAAAAAAACCAAACCTAATTATAAATTCAATAAAAATGACTGGACAATATTTTTTTGTTACAATTGTATAAATGTATACCAAAATAGGTAAAATTATAGTTCCAATAATAAAATTTTGTAGTTATATTGTAAAATTATTTGCAACTTTAATCATTTATATCTCATCATATATAATTATAGTTAATGTAGTATATTTTCGTAGTTCAACTATAAATTTTTTAAATGCTTATGAAGTTATAATTTATTAACTATATTTTTATACTTTGAATTTACTTTTCTGGTAAATGCAATATAAAATGTACTATAATTTTAGAGTTCACATTGACAGTGTATATATAATCAATATTCAAATTGCAAATAAAAAAATAATCATCTAACTTAACATACTAATTTTAAGTACCAACTTGTTGTATAATAAATAGTTGTTCTCGAGTAAATTTATTGTTTCACTTATAAGGTATTGTTGTGAATAAGATTTATTTTCGTGGAAAAATCCTGCTTGAAAATAACAGAGCAAATGGTCTGGAAAATAGTCTGGTAACAATCTGGTAGTCTGACAATTACCTTTAAAGTACCCGGTAAAAGTAAATCTTGTAATCATGACCAAGTCTTTTTATCAGACACACACAAGACAGTTTGACAATCTGAAGCTAACATAATAGTTATATAACGATTATGTCAACGTAAACGTTGTATAAGTGTTGTATAAAGTATAACTATAAATGTCTAGCGACTTTATCAATCCCTGGTGCTTTGTATAACTTTTGTATTCTTTCATGAAAATTGGGTCAAGTAGTTTTGTCTATTAAGCTTGTCAATTTTGTGCATGTTGCAAGCAATTATCATTCAAATTTGTACGAATTTAGCGATGAGAGAGAAAGAAAAAAAGAGAACAATTCTAAGATTTTCGCGCGAACTTTTTAAATTAATCGAGAAAGACGGGGTTTTATGCGCAAGTTGCTCATAAATTCATGATATCAAAAATTACGTCGACGGAATATTTTAAGTCATACAATAATAAAGTTCATCATGAAATTTCGCGTGAATGTATTGCTCGGTGTATTTTTAAGTGAAATATTTGTATCATATAATGTTAATTAATTTGTGCTTTATATTGCAGTGCAATTGATTCAATTAAATTGTTCTCTATTTGTGTAAATATAAAGTAACAAATAAAGCTTAATCAACTTATGTTGATAATCTTCATCAATCACTTTTTCCAATGTCAGTATTAAATCAATTATTTGCACTATTATCGTTAATTAACAATCACGTTCGTTCTCATTAATGAAACATTTATTATAAAATATTGTCCGTAGAATATCATTTGGCTCGTAAAAGCAAAGTTATTGACAAGTTTGGACGTTATCATTTGGGATTCAAAAATTGGATAGAATTTCAACAAATAATTTTCATCGTAATAATAGAATTAATTCTTCCGCACAATAGGCGTGCTTGTATCACAAAAGAATCTTCAAATTTACTTTTCACTTGTTCTGTTTGCAACGTCATTTCCAATTGCAAAAGATTCGACAGACGAAAAAATTGTTTTTTTTCTTTCTTTTATCATTTTTTTTCTTTCTCTCTCACTTCTTTCCTAAGATTTGATGTCTCGACGTTTTGCACTACCATTTTCATTTATCTTTGATTTGTTCTCATTGACTTTCTCACAGACTCCACGCTACGTTCGTTGAATTCTCACAAATGCTTTATCGTTTTTTGCTTTGCGTATATTTCCCTTTTTCTTCGAAACACGTCAAACTCAGTTTAGCAACAATTGAATTGTAAAAACGTAATTTCTCATGTGAAATAAGAAAATATGATTCCACACTGTAAACGATCTTTAAAACTTACATAAGTTAATAGTGGCAATTTTATTCAAGCAAAAAGTTGTTAAACGTTGAAATGTTTAAGAGACAGAAAATCAAGTCTGAGTTGAATATATAAAATATGCTTTCAGTTTGAATTGATTGTTCGATTGATTAAACAATTGCATTTGGTACAAAAATGATAATGTAAAATACATAAAACATAATGAAAAACTGTCAGGAAGACGAGACTCTTAAAACTCATCGAAGGAGACAATAAATTAATTGATTAAATGTAAAACTCAAATACATTTCAATTGAAGCGTAACACCAGACTTAAAATGTTTAAAGCCGAGCGTTATTAGATTGTGATTTTGCCGAAGCTCTCAGCTCCAAGTTGATATTCGTTTGCACATGACCGCATGTCGACAACGACCTCATAATTTCAGATCGATACATCAATCATATTATCTTCTCCCGATTCATTAAGGTTAGCTCTCTCTTTTTTTCGTATTATTCAGTACTCGCTCATTAATTGCGAACAAACCAAAAAAAAAACATTAAAAAACAACACCTTAAAATGACAAATAAAATATGAAAATAAAAAAGAAGTGATTTTATTTCATCGTATAATTATATTTTAATAAAAGTGTGAAAATGACGCAATTTAATGGAACAGAAGAAAATGATAATACAATAGATTCATCATATGGCGTAATAATCTGTCAAATTGTATATCAATTTGTCGAATAAAGTGAATGAATACACATTTACATATTCTATAAGTTTGGCTTTGCATATTTAATTTGGTTTATAAAGCAAATGCAAAACGTGAAAAAACAAAAAGCTTATTATTCCGCTTTCGTGACAATAACATTTACAATTCGATACACATTTATAAAAAATGGAAAAATTATGAGCCATTGCACGTTGAGCACATTGTTTCTGTATATACCGACTCTTATCACTTTTTTATTGATGAAAATTGTAGAGCTCGTAAACTTGCGTATATTGCGCATCCATTTCTCATAGTTGCAAAAGTAGGCCATGAAAAATCGGACTGTGTTCATTTCAAAGAACAAAGAAAAATCATTTTCGATCATCAGTTTGATATCAATGTCACTAAATATATATACAACGTGCAGATATTTTTTATGTCCCGCGACACACAAAACAATCATACTTTTCGACTTAACAAATTGCCTTCATTACAATACTTTTACTTATTGTGTTCAGTTATCAGCAAAATATTCCTTTCTTTTGTTGTTTTTCAGTTTTATTGTGCAAATTCATTTCAACCCCCGTGTTTTTTAATACTTAGAAAATATTTTTGCAAGAACATTTAGTGTAATGAAATAATCAAGCTAAACCAAAAAAAAGTTGGACAAATTTGCCAGTAATGAAAACAATTTTTTTGCACTTTCCATTAGGACAGCTGTTTTAATTAAAAATTTTCCTTCCAAAAGACTTGTCTTAGTTTTATCATTATAATTAGATAAGCCTTGGAATTTAATAGTCTTTAAAACCAAGTTCTTTTCCAAGTATTAAAATATTAAATGCGCCCAACCAGATGCGAATTACATCTAAGCTGCATAACGTACTCTCATAGAATAGAATCAAGTTAATTTTATTCTGATGTCTCAATTATGTATCTGCGTTAGCTATCATTCAATTAAAACTTCCTTTGCATTATGTTTGTCTGCAATAATGATGACATATTCAATGCATTTAAAAGAAATCCCGTGAAATAATGTAAATGCATTTACAAGTTATAAAATGTATACATAAATAAACACAGATACAACCGAAAAGAGTTTTCAAATTATGTGTATTTAAAATTTTTGCATTTTCAACAGTTTACTTTAAATTTGTCTTCTTCCTTTTTACTGTTTTTATTCCTCCAGAGAAAAATATTTTCGCTTCTTATCTGTGACTGAAATATTCTACCTATTTTACTCTCGCTAAACTATCACTACATACAGAAAAGTAGCATTTTTTCCACTTTTTTCATGCACAAACACAAATTTAGAAACACGAAAATATCACAATTAACAAAATGTCCATTAAAAGTAGCTCAAAATGTTTCTTTATTTTGTCGAAATATAAGATTAAAAATATGATTAAGTTTTCTAAACACTTTTATTTTGTAATTATCAATGTAATATAATAATTATAATTATTTATAATTACCTTTTTTCAAGTTGAAAAAAAAGATAAAATGACTGGAACGGTACATACATTCTGGCGCTCTTTTTCAATTATTTCCATTCCAACGGAAAAACGTCTCAAAGTAGGGCATTTTTAAGTTTATTCGCGACTTAAAGTGCGACGTTGAGCTAGATCCCTTGGCACCATTTCGTCGAAGTAATTTTCGTATGAGTTGATCAAGCTTCTCTGAAGGATAGCGGGTTTCATCTTCGCCAGGCAAAGCGCGATAAAGACTTTCTATGTACTTGCTCCAAATTACGTCTCGCTTCATCAGTAAATGCTTACTTTAAACAACAAATTCAATTTCGCCGCCCAGTCATCATTCTCGTTTGACACGACATCAAAATCACGGAGTTAGCTGCTTCTACGACTACTGAATTAATTCTCGACGACTTGTTATTTAGTCCCCTGTCGACTACTTCTTTTAAATTTCAACGCAAAAAAAAAAAAAAAAAAAAAGAAAAAAGATTTTCAACCGAATCTTAGACACAAGCTGTACTAAAAGATGTCTGAACTTGCAATTACCAGTAACGTCATCTTAATTTCTTTATTAAAGTGCAACTTGGATCTAGCAACATATCAGATTGCAACGAAACTATTTATTTTGTCACAGACTCCCGTTCAATGCAATCAACTCGTTTTTTCGAATAATCAAACTAATTTTTGTTTTTAACTCAAAAACAAAATTTAATTTTGTATTATTTAATTTTGTTTCTTATTTTGCTTTCTTTCGTATCGTAAATGACGTTAAACATATATTCAATTTTGTTATTTTAACACGACTTCAGCAAACACTTTTTGACTGAAAATTCCACGAAGTAAACGTCATTTCACATTAGAGCCTCGGCTGCCAAAAATGCTTGAACACTTATTCAAATGCACACAAAAGATAATTGGTAGTTTAGAGTGCTGACTAGAACGTTAAATGCATGCATGAAAAAACTCGGGGGAACTCGGGTGCCTCCCACAGAGGTGTTGTTGTGATAAATTAGTATTCATATTTGATGTATTAAATTACATGCAAATCAACTTTCAATTTTGACTCAAATCAATATAATATGGTTGTTCTTCGAGTGAAGCTAATCTCAGAGTACAAACATGCAATATCTTTCACTGTAATAATATTTCGAATTCAAACATCCAACATTATATACATATACATATATATATATATATATATATATATATATATATACATATATATAATTTGTACATTCCTCACATTCCTTACATGTTTAAATAAATCATCATCAAAATCAATAATTTTAATATGTAACCAGATATTAAAATTACTCTGATTTCACGTGATTTGTTTCAATTACATTTAAATGTATTTCTGTCATCGCTTTTCATTTGCATAATCAGACTTTAATCTATAGCTGGCATTGCAGTTAACCGCGCATCTATATGCGATGACCAATTTTACACATTCATCGTCAATAAAAACACTGATTGAAGTCGTACGTAAAACCATAAATCCCTAGTTTGACAATGCTGTTTCTTTTTTTTCAGAGGATCATGGCTTAAAAGTGCATCTTGCATAATAAAAAAAAGAGAGGGGGGGAAGAAGAAAAATATTGCGGAACAAAAAAAAGCGTATTTTCAATGGGGAAAGCTTGATAGCGTTGATTCGAATAATCCAACGCTGCAAGTTCAATATCGGGTACACTTTGACAGGTTAAATCAGTGGCGCACACATACGCGTTCGCGAATGTGGCACGCACACATTCTTCACTTTGATGAACCAGCCGTGGTATACTGGCCGATCCCCGGTACAGAATATGGAACTACCGAAATTGTACATCGATGCAAAGCAGCATACTCTGTGGTTTAAGCAGCGATGCATAATGCATCGTTGACTATAGCTGACAGAGCGAGCATAGAAGCAACATTGCGTCACTGTCGTGCGATAGCAGGACATTTACATTTCTAATAAACTTCAACCATTGTCTTTTGTCCCTTATTTATATAATACATTTCGGTTCAACTGCATCGCACTCCAATATACAGCCACGTCACATTTATTTTTAACCCCCATACAATTTGATGTCCAATCTAGCGGAACGTTAAAGAGATTTTAATGTATAATGAAAATAAATTTGGAAAATTACTGTTGATCGTAATATGCTAAAATTTAGTATTTCGAAATAAGTGAAAATTCGGTTAAAATAAGTGGATATTCAATTATTTTGAGGGAATTTTTAGTTTTTTCAATTGAGACAGTGTGTTACCCACGCGATCGAGAATATATTTTCAAAATATATATAAAATATATTTTTCTGTAAAAAAATATATTTGCGGCTAAATATTGTATAAATGGAATATATTTTTTATATATTTGTTAAAATATATCAAAAATATATTGAATATATTATTTGTATACGTAAAACGGCAAGAAATTATATATTTCAAATATATATTGATAAATATGGGTATACAAATTAGTTTCATCCCCATTAAAACGAAAAATATATAGTGAAAAAATATTTTTAATATATTCTTAACATATTCTTACTATATTTTTAATATATTTTTTAATATAGAAAATATATAATACTAAATATATTAAAAATATATTAAGAATATATTCATTCATATTTAGTAGAAAAAATATTTTCAAAATATATTGACAATATATTTACAATGTATTGCCAAAAAGGTAAATTTTTGAAGTATTTTTTAAATATATATAAAATATATTACGATTGTATTATGAATATAATAAGAATATATTAAAAATATATTAAAAATCTATTAAGAACACATTAAGAATATATTATGAATACATTAAGAATATATTTTTATATAAAAAATATTTTCAAAATATATTAACAATATATTCGCAATGTATTTTTCATTTAGTAGGAATTAATTTGATTCTTATACCATCCCTTGTAATTGAAAACATATATTGCCCATATAATGTCACTATAATGCTACTATAATGCCACTATAATGTATTTCATTATTGCATCATAATATATTGCCACAATATTGCGTTTCATTTTGTACATTGTCAACTTTTCTTTATATTCGCATTATAATATAACTAATACATGGTCAATATATGTATTCAGTGATAATATAGTGACAATATAGTAGCAATATAATGGCAATATAGTGGCATTTTAGTAGCATTACATTGAAATTATACGGACAATATATTTTTGGAATTACAAGGGATTGAGATAGTAAGATTTAATTAAAAATTATTTTTACAAAAAGTAAAAATCAACTGTTTCAGATTCGAAGAAATGACTACCACTTATGGTGATTTGTACAATACGTTTATCTGCATTTGACACAATTCATTCTGACACTTTGAAATCAATCAGATGAAAATTGATGTAAATTAAACGGTTTGTGAATTAAAACCAAACGAAATCGTAAGCATTGCTTATTAATAATACTTCTCTCAACAGAAAAAATTACTCGCTTTGTTGTATTCCAGCTTCTCAATTTACTTTATCGAACTCGATAATATACACATTAATTAGACCCTTTTTTATTCTGTTATTTGTCTTTGTATTAATTAAGATCAGCTGCTGAATTTGTATTTGCAGAATTGCGAATAAATACGGATATTGCATCGCATGTGGAATTTGCATAAAAGAATTCTACTTATGGACTTTTTGTCTGTAATCTTGTGATTGCACGTAGCATATAAAAACGGAATAACAATATTTTGCGTGTGGGTATATTTAATTCCAAACAAGATAATGACGAAGCTTTAATAAATACATCGATATTTCAACGAATTTAGTTTACAAATTTGAGCACAACAAAACGTTTATAATTAACTTTCTACAATCAGATTTGTTCATAGGGAACATTTTAATTGAAATGGTATACTTTTCATGTACAGACAAGATTCAATATTTACAAAAATGTTCAGCTACAGTTTGTGATTAAATTACTTGGAAAATAAAAAGAATGATAAAACAATACATGTAAAAGTTTTTCGCAGAAAAGAATGATTTTGCATAATTATTATTTACTTTTCTCTTATTGACTGTTAAATAATCCTCAGTTTAAAAATATATAAATCTTTATTTTTCGACCTTTTCAATTAATTTTGATTTTTATTATTTAACTTAATTTAATTTAAGAATCATCTAGAAACGATGAATGAATTGTTGTATTCATTTAAAGAATAATGAAGGACAAAACAAAGGTTTTGTTTATAAACGTAATATTACGCGTTCATTGTTTATTTGTTCATTAAATCTAATTGATATTTAATTAAAAATTTAATTACAAATTAAATAACAGTATAATTAAAGGGAATATAAAAAATGATATTATTGCATTTTTCGATAATAAAATTCGGCCATTAGAATATCCATTTTTAGTTTTAGCAGTTCTAATAAAGATATCCTGATACGACCTTTTAACACCATCGAATATTACACACTGTATTGAGTATTCGCACTATAATAGCACACTATGGGGTCCTATATTGGCCCTCGAGGATATAACTTTAGATGGCATAATAAAAGATCTTAGCTTAGCTCAAATTGAAGTTCCGTAATAACTGGGGTTACACTGATTCGATCCTTTATAAAATGCATTCTCTCATTCTGATATATATATATATATATATATGTATATGAACTAAATATACTAAACAACTGCTTTCAATTAATAATACAAGTTTCAAATGTGCATAATAAAAGAGTAATTGAAAAAGTACGAAATTGAGTACATTCAAAAGTATACTAATTAATCAGACTTTTTTCATTTTACATATTTACTTGAAAAAGTATAAATGAATTATGAGAGAGAATAAGAGTTATGAATGTATATGATTGAAGCAGTGTAACAAACATAATAAATGAAAATGATTTACAAAATTGACACAATTTTGTTCTCCACAAAAAAAAACCATGGCTTCCTCTAATAACGTTAAATGAAATAATGAAGCCTTGTAAATTCCATCTTTTATTACAGAAATTTATTGTCATTTCATAATCTTCATACTGTGCAATTTCGTTTTAATTACTCACATTCACGTGCAGCAAAAAACCCTCATTCCTTCTATTTTTTCCATTTTTTTTAAATATCACATTAAAAGCGATTTTTACAACAACTGCCATCAATTTCATTTGCCCCAAAATCTTTACAGATAGTTTATCAAAGTAAAAATCATAACAGCCAGACAAACCACAATATAATATTGCTGGAACAAGCAAAAAAAATGAGTTGTAATATCCAGAACGAGAGAGATAGAGAAAAAAAAGCAGCCGTAGGAAATGGGCATGCATATGCATCCTCTGACACTTAATCCCACAAAAAATATTTGTACAGTTGATCAAAGCGAAATCGACTTTATTCATTGAAGTGACGGTCTAATCCGCAGTAATCTTCTTTAACGTTTAATTTTGTGCCAATTTCAACCGACGAACATGGTTTTTGAAATGGCAAACAAAAGTTGACATTGAATTAGAGCATCGTTTGAATGCATTTCCAAACTTGATTTGTATAAAGCTCAGCCAAGGTCATTTCCATTCACAATTTTTTTTTTCTTGTTCATCCTCATCTCGTCGACCCGAAAAAAAGTGATTAGTCTTTGTTCTCACTGTTACTTACGTTAATCTGAAAATGCGCGGCGGAAATACGCGGATAACTGGGTTTTTCATGCTGCACTTTGTCATGAGTTTTGCGCTGTTCCGACAGTTGAACGCGTTCCTTTTGCGGTCGCTCGAGGAAGCTTTTGAGATCAAAGCTTGTCGCTGGTAACTTGCATTTTTGTTCGCGCGATTTTCGTCCAACTGCGATCATCTTGCGCTGTTGTTGCATCGCCGAGACTTTTTCGTCAGCGCCAAAAGTCGGGACATTTAATTTGCCAAGTTTTTCCACGATCGTTCGTTTTCGCCATTTGTGCAATTTCATTTTGGCCTGCGTTACCTCTTTGTTGAGACTGTCTGTCAGCATGCACTTTGCACGCAGAATATCCTTTGACTGCAATCTAGGTGGCTCCGTTATTCCCACAAGAGAAAGGACAGTCTCGGGTAATGTTTGTGACAGTAAATCAACATGCTCCGGTGCTGTTGTACTTGTCGTTGCTGTCTTTCTTTCATGTCTCTGTAATTGTTCCGTCTGGATAACAGCTGTCCTGCTTGGCTTGTGCTCTGGATCATCTAAAGTGAGATTGAGTTTCGTTTAGTTTAAACAGCAACAACTTGATTTAAAAAGATACGACGATGAATTGCAGTGCTTTCGACTTTTTCCTTTAATGATAACAGGACAGCTTGGTGATTAATTTACGATTTAATTATTCCATTCACTCATTTACACGCACAGAAATAATCTTTCATTTAACGTAATATTTTTAGTAAGAATTACTAGACTGCATCATATTTTCGGAAAAATAAGTTTATATTTTTAAATAACAAATTATTTATCTTTTGTAAAATTAGTATCTTTTATTATTTTTATTTAAATTTTAATAATGCAGAAAAAATAAAAAAGTGTAAAAAAGTGCTTTAAGTTAGTTAAAAATAAAAATGTTTTTGAAATAAATAATTTTCAAATTAAAAGCAATGAAAAATTAAAATTCGGTTTAAATAAACAAATTATGAACTCTTTTATTAATATAAATAGTTGCAAATTATTTATCTTTTGTAAAATTAGTATCTTTTATTACTTTTATTTAAATTTATCGCATATGATTTACTGTTATTTTTTTTCACTAATAAAATAATTGAGCTTAATTAAGTGAAATACTTTTTATATTCAAAAGAACTCTTTGCAAATTTTATTACACGCACAGAAGTAATCTTTCATTTAGCTAATATTTTTAGTAAGAATTACTAGATTGCATCATATTTTCGGACTTTTTGGAAGTACATTACGATTTAAGACAAATTACTATACTGAAATACATTTTTTAGAAGACTAATTCGATTAAAGTTTAAAAAATATCTTACTTTAAATTTTACTTTATTTATACTTTATTTTTACTTTAAAATATACTATTTAACCAAAAAAGTCCGAGATTACTTAACAATCTAACAATTTTTCTTGTAGTCTCTGTATTTTTTACTGTATTTTTATTGTCCGTGTAAAAAAATATTCTTATTAAAATAATAGACACGATTGGTGATTACTGTAATAAACCAAGTTACTTTTGCTAGTGTTAATGTTGTGTATTTGTTGTTAAGTCAGAAACAAAGTGACGATGAATTTAAATTTGTATCGAATAAACTGTTGCCGCTGCGAAAGTTTAGAGGATTAAACGCAAAAACGAGCAAGGCGAGAAAAATTTGGTTCGTTTAAATGAATGCAAATACTGGCGCGAAATATTTCCGAAGTTTCCTTTTGCGTTTGTCTTCTCTGGTTCATTTAATAGGTGATGATAATAAAAATGAATAGAGAAAACGAAGAGAAAAAACGAACAAAAAAAACGATGATTCTATGCGACATTACTATTGCTTTTATTCGATACTCTTTCTTTTATTTGTTCGATATATGTTTAATGGTACTCTTGTATTAAATTTAAAATAAACAATTCAATACTTTTTTACATTGTATGTATTTGTTTAGTTAGATTTGTCTAATAAAAGACTTGTTTCTATTTTTAACAAATTTAAAAAAGAAGCGAAAAATTGTGGATATACAAAAATAAAATTAAAGTTATTTTTTGATTCTAATTAAACATACATATCATATTATTAGTGGTTAGTATACATTATAGATCATACTAATTAAACCTATTCTAACTATCGCACGAAACAAGTAAATTATTGCCAACAATATCGCCAATAAATAAATATAATTATGCGATCCTAATGGATAAACGTAATATTTGCGCTTTATTATTTTGTAATTAGCATTGATTTATACTCAACGTATATTTGTAATAGTTTCCGACAATCGCATTATCCTCAATATAGTTGTTATTATTACTTCTATTATTATTAGTATAAACGTTAATCCTTTGGTAATCATTTTAATACATTATATTACTCAACAGTGAATTGAACCGCAAAAACATTTCCATGTGTTAATGTTAGCTGAGCATAAAATTATTTCAAGCAAACTTTTCTAATGTAATTTAATGTATTTAAAATAAAAAGTTGAAATAGAGTTGCAATAACTTAAACAAGAAAAAAAACAATTTAAATCAAAAAAGAAAAATGAATTTGAATCTGGAAAAAAGTCATCTTAAATCAGGAAAAAGTATAACAATATAATAACAATTATTATGTTTATTATTTAAATTAAATAATTCTAAATCACAAGGAATCAGGTCACATTGTTACATTAGCAACAATAAAACAATGAATTCTAAATTAAAAACATAATATTTCACAATAAAATTAATATTGAAAATAATAAATCAAGTTTATCTATTCATTAAAATTTGTGTATAGAAAAACAAGTTTGACTTTTTTTATTTTTAGTTCTGAACATTGAAATGGTTGACAATATCACGTATTTAAATAATATAACGAAAACTAATACAATGTTTCTAAAAGTTGTATGTATAATTGCGATAAATTGATTTTTATTGATTGAAATAAAAAAAATCGATTTAAATCAAAGAAATCATTGTTTTTGATTTTTTTTTAATCGGATTTAGTTGCAACCCTAAGTTGAATGCAATATTCAATTCAAACTTTTTCCTTTCATTAATACATTTCTACAAAAAAAGTATAAAAAGGAAATGATAATTTTCCGAAAAAAAATCGAAAGCATTTTCAACTTTATAAAACAAACTATTTTTTGTTCTTCTTTCTCTTTCACACAGTTGAGTGATTGAACTTCCGAAAAAAAAGAATTACCGTCTTCTTTTGGTGGCCCGATCATTCGACTGGATGCTTTTGCATCCTTCGTTGTGATCAATGTCCGGTCCAAATCGAGCGTCGCTTCCAATTGGTTTTCCACATCCCCTGCTTCTACTTCCAATTCATTCTCTGCCATCGGTTGCCCTTCGTGCCGCGTCTGCTGTCGCTGCGCGATGACATTTTCGTATTCCTTTCTTTTCAAAACAACAATTTCCGAAGACCGTTTCTGAGCAATTTTTGTCTCCACTGCTTTCGCTTTTAATTTCTTGCCACGACTTTCCTTATCATTCATTTCATCTCTGACATCTGCTTTATCCGACTCTGCCTCGTCAATCATTACTTTTGCCTGCGTTTTCTCCCTTTCCATGGCTCCCGTGTCTTCACTTTCAACGCTCGTGTATTTTTCAATTTCCTGAAGTAACAAGTAGGTAAATGTATTTTACTCCTGAGTGCACTTGACTCGAGTATAATACGACAAAAATGAAATAAGAAACGAAACATGATTTAATTACTCGATGATGCGATAATCAAAAAAAGAAGAAAACCAAGAAGAAGAAGAAAAAAGGATTTTCCGAATAAAAGACAAACCAACAGACAATTTTGTTCTGAAACTGCTTATTTCCAGTAACTGAACTTTGTCTATTATAAAATTGCATGTTTTACATTGAAGTAAAGATAAATAAATGGAAAAAAGGAAGTTAAAGCGTGTTTCATATCTATGTAATTTACATGTTCTACTTAAATTAACGAAATTTCTTTTTGCCCTGTAAAGTGACTGACTTCAGAGGAAAAAAAAGACGTGCATTGTCAACGCACACAGTCAAACTGTGTATAAAAAGGCACAACTTCTTAGACCTAAATTGTTCACTTTAAGAAAAATTGTATGCATGTTAATGAAATACTGGGCGCTTTTTTTTGCCTTTTATATTCGAAAGAATTCTTTGTTTTGCAAAACCTTTATGAAAATGTTCATTCAAAAAACTTTTCTGACTTTTCAAATGTATATCATAAACGTCTTTTTGGCTTTTTCTCCTTTTTGAAATATGAATGAATATATATAAATATTTCTGCAGAATGTATAACATTAAATGCATTTCAAAAAACAACTTAAATCAAGTTAAACAAATATTTTACAATTCTTGAATATTTAATCAATGATCGAAATATCAACCATCAATAATCTGCCCTTAAATAATTTTGAGCAAAATTGAAATATTCCGTAAATTGATGAAGAATATATATATATTCTTCAATTAATTTTAACTTCATCTAATTTGTAAAATGTTGCAGCAAAAATTGCAAAATACAAATAGACTGTTTAACGTTAATATCGAAACTGACATTGATTTAACGTGAGACGTCAAAAAGATAATTTCATCGTTGCATTTTAAGGCTTAAGGGATTGAATGTAACACAATTCTGCGTGTGATTTTATCTGAAAGCGATTTAGAATACTTTATCACTTGTATTCTCATATTTACTACAACATCATTTTATACAAGACACGAGAATAAAATTCGATAAAAATTGTTTCGTCAATGTACGTGTGGATATCGATCGTAAATTGTTGTAAAGTATCAAATAAAGTCGTGTAAATACCTTTTGTATAATGTCATGGTAGATAGCTTCAGTGTTCGCGAGCTCAGGATCGTCAGTTATTTCCTCTTCTTTCATCCGTTCCTTTTTGTCGTCTGTCTCGTCCTCGTCATTCTCCATCTCCGCCATCGACGTCTTCCTGGATATATCCTCGAAAATCTCAGCATGAGTCGTCCTTCGAGCTAAGCGTATCTCCTTTAAGCGCAGGTCTATGGCTTTTTGGAAATTACTACACTGTTCGAAATACTGCCAAACAAAATGACACAATTTGTCGGAGGAAGTATTGCAAATCGAGCTTAAATAAATATTCATTATACCAAATGCTTATCCCTTCTTAATGAATACAAAAAAAAAGTCTTATTACAAAGTTATAAGACTTAGCAAAAGTGAAAGACAAAGTTGACAATAAGAACTGAACTTTAAGATTATCATTAAAAGTCCGTAAAAGTTGATTGTTCGAAGTGACACTTTGATTATTAAGTAAAATTGCAGTTAGATTGCTTAATGATATCTTAATACACTTTTGTATGAAAGAAGAAAGTCTTATTACGTATTTTGAAGCACTAATGAAGATGAAAACATCAATACTGAAAAATCTTACTGAATGAATAAGGCTTTTCTCGTTTCTAGTACTTGTAGTAAGTGCTTCCGATAATTCGACAAGGTACACAATGCCATTTTTTCCGCCGACTGCTACGAGTTTTCCCTCGTCGTGAGGCGCGATAGCCTTAAGTGCATCCTCACAAAGGTTAAGTGTCTTTGCGGGAGCGTCTATGCCAGCTAGTAAATCGTACACTTCCAAATCCCCACTGGCGGTTATGACATAAAATACAGAATATCTGGAAGTACTCCAACAGCCTCTGGTTAAGAAACTGGTGTTCATGCTATTCAGAAAGACAGAAGAGAAAATATGAATATGATACGTTACAATCTAAACCATCATTTTCAACAACAGCGTAATCATTTTCATTTGAATGACTTGGTTGAAACAATTTATTGAAAACCAATATATCGAAAATTACTCCACAAAAGCATCTATAATTTTAACTTCAACAAATTATTTTATCTTTCAATTTCATTTTTCCTCTTTCATTCGCGATATTTCATTTGCCTATGTTCATTTTCTCTCGACGTTAAATTCTTTTACTTTTTTTTATAATTTAATCAGACAGACTTTTTAAATGAAAAATAAGTATTGATGATTTGATGTTGCAAAGGGGGAAAAAAGTAATTGTGTTATAAGTTTGATTCTTGAAATGATTCCTCGGCATGTAAATGTCAAACAAATTATTCGACGATATCTAAAACTATGTACACTTTCATACCACGAAAATGCATACAACAAGATAGACTAAGTTTGTATGAATGTAAGACACATCTTAGACGTGATTTGTGCAGCGAACGTGTATCTAACGTCAAAAACTCTTTGTTGCGTTCAACATAACTTTGGTAGATATATTCATTTTTACGAGCCAGAATGTATACAATTGTACACTATCAGTTGAATGTGTAATTTAACGCGCTATATACAAGTTCTGAAGTTAAGATTTAATCAACAACAAAATTTTACGAGACAAATACTATTTATTCGCGAATGAATGCTCTTTAAAACTTTACACGAATTCCTATAAATAAAAATGCATAATAGAATGTTTCATATTAAAATTGTGTATATTATCATGTCGAGTGGGTTATAAAGTTATATTTTTCTATTAAACAATTTTATTTAGAAAAAATGAATATTTGATAGAAAACTGATAGATACAATATGTATAGACTGTATCTGTTTCAATAAAGATATAACGTATTATTTTTTTGTATTTATATTTGAATTTAAATTATACATTGATTGGATTGATTTTACTTAAGGTCAGTAGTTTATTAGAAAATAGGCCAAATATCTGTTCCTCTTGACTTTGATATGCACAAGTTAGGTCATTTGACAATTACATGGTCAGCACGAATAAATAGGATTATTTTTAAGACCACTTTGAATAATAGAATTCAATAACATTGAGCTTGAATTGTCCAGAAACAAGGTCGATATCTGAATTAATAATAATAATAAATAATAATGATATAAGGACATCTAATTTAAACTTCGTTTCTTTTAATCTCACAGAAATATAATTAAATCAAAGGTAATACAATTTCAAAGTTTCGATTTTATTTTTCAACGAAATTTACATTTTTTAAAAAATAAAATTCGAAAAGCGAAGTTTCACATTTCTATATCATCAAAAGTGTTTACATTTGTCGAGTAAAATGTGTATTTCTGATGTTTGTAGTTTTTTTGTTGTTGCAGATTCGTGGCTGAAAACTGTCATGAAGTTAAAAAATAGAAATAAAAATGTTGTAGTGTCAACCACTGCCAGCTTTTCAATGCACTTTTCACGAACGATATCAATTCACTTCAGCATTTGTTTGTTTCTATTGTTTCGTTTATGTTTAAAAATGAAACAAACATTTATCCATCGTTAACCATTAAACGAACATCACAATCTTTTAGTTGTGCAAATTTACTTGCGCCGTTTTAAGGACAATATGAAAAACTGTGACCAACAATTCTATTCAACAGTTTTATCAACTTATAAGATACATAAACATTAAAAAAACGTTTTTTATGTCAAAAGTAACTAAGTTATAAAACTTCCAGTATTTAATTACTTGATAATACGTACTCCTATTTAAATAATCATAAAGGTGCACAAATTAATTGTTTTTCAATACCTTTGTCAAGTTTAAAATAATTCAATAATCACTATTGATTATCTCAATTATATCTGCGATGGTCACAAATTTACGTGATCGTCCTTCAAATATTACATGAATTATCTACTGCACTTTACCACGTGGCAAATATTCAAGCTCTCAATTACTTTTGACCCAAGCTTTTATACGCAATAATCAATTGGAACATTAACCCTTTTCAGCACGTATAATTTACTTATTAACATCTTCTTTCATTAATAAAAGGTATAATCTTATTGGTTACTGTAAACTTATTGATCTTCTACATTACATTAGCCACTCCATGACCAAGTTCAAATGAATACCCTAAATGAAACTCGTATATCTACTTTATGCCCATAATATTCATTTAAAATATTCATAAGTTTGAAAGCAAAAAAGCAAAATATGTATTTGTATTCATAGGTATATTGGTTTCCAATATCACGTGTAGCGAATTACCCTTCTTGGCAATAAAAAAAGATAAGAAATAACAATCATACCAAGCTTCACTTCCTCCTTTAATCGGACTTATTTAACTTAATTAATACGAACTAACAATGATTATTAATAATGCCATAGAAAATGTTATATCGGATATTTTCGATAATGAAAGAAATAACTTAGTTGCAGTTATTTCTAAGTAGCTTTCACTTTAAACTTTGTTCGTCAAAAGTGCGAAATTTACTAAATGAAATCTTCAGTCTTAAAATATTGAACTTTAAAGAATTCCAAAGTTTGATTCAACGTGTCGAAGATGCAATTTCTAATTAATAATAGATTTTGAAAAAGTCAATGATATTAAGCTGATGCTATACGTAAAATTGCTTTATCACAGAACATAATGAAATCTATTATTAATACCTGGTTAGAATAAGGTATATAATTTAAGAATTCAGAAGGTGATAAAAAAAGGTACAACTATGATACTAATGACTAACGGTATCTTAAGTAGACAGCCTTCTTTTGTGTCTTCAGCCCAAATTTTGACCGAGTCACTGTCTACTGTGAGGAAATTTTTCATGCTAAATGGATTTCGATCAACGGAGAGTACCGGACCGAAGTGACAGTTGAATCGAAGTGCCATCTTCTGTTGCGCATTCTGTCCCTTTCTGTTTCCGCTGATTACGGTGCCATTTTGCATACCAGCCATAAATTTCGTCCCCATAGTAAACTCAAATTGTAGAGCCGACACACCAATGGCTTTAACTATGTCGGCCCTTAGTGGATCTTCAAGATCCATTATCAACGTTTCCGTCGGCTGCCGCAATTTCCGATAGTCCCACCACATTATACAGCCACTAGACGACGCTGAGAAGAACTCGGAATAAGTCTTGGAATTAATCCAGAGTGCTAAGTTTGCCGGATTTCTTTAATAAGATAAGAATATTAGACGAATCATTAAAATTTATTTATTATACCAACGATAATCACAAAAGTCTATTCAAAACTGTGCACAGAATATAAATCTTTTGAAATTATCATCAGCATTAAGCATAAGCCAACAAGTTGTATTTAAATCAAAGTAAATAATTGAGAAATTATGTTATTAAATAATAAAGATGTCGATAAAATATACCGATGACTATATTTTGGATGCGAACCAACAACCGGCGAATTACCCGTACGTATATCCCAGAGGCAAACTTGTCCATTTGTAACTCCACCAATCAGTAGTGACGGATCACGTGGATTAAATTCTAACGTTACTATAGGATCGTCGGCGTTTAAATAAGTATATGCCACGTTTGAATTTTCTGTAACATAATAAATTGTTGATTAAGTGGTTTAGGGCGAGCTTTATTCAGCAATAAAACTGCCAGTTGTAAACTTGAACGGCAGATGAAGTTTTACTGCTCTTGTTTGAAAACGTGGTAGGAATCGTTGTGTCTGATACTTGTAATCGATAATAAAAATAGTTTTATAGCTTTGCATTTCTCAGTGGATACTTCTATTAATTTTGTCTCATCTACCTACGTCCCATATGTACGAGTTTAAACTCTCGTTCATCTTCGTCTCAAATTCTATCGAACAGTGCGATACAGCGATGTAGTTTCCGAAATCTTTTGTCCAAGATATATGGGTTATTGGTCGCACTACTTCGTGCGGATCTGTGTAAGTGTTGACTGTTCTAAAATAAGAAAAACGAGCCAGCAAAACATTTATCACTGAATTAGTATATATTTATCTTTTACAATATGTTGTTGTTTTATTTTCAAACTCTTTTGTCTTTAACATTTTTATCTTCGACAAATTTATATCATTTTCATTTCAACGGAATAAATGCAATTGAATAAAGTTAATTGCAAAAAGATGTTAAAAATGATCCAGGAATAATTTCGGTACATAAACTTTGAGTAGAAAAGGCATTATAATTAACTGAAATACAATAAACGCGTCTTCTCGCAGCCGCAATATTTCGTTAAATTTGACCAAACTCAAAAGTAATAATCGTATTTGGTGGAATGTCAGTTGAAATAAAAAGTGCATTTTGTAATTCGTTTTGCCCGAGTGTGATGTAGTTAATTTTCATAATTGTTAATAAAAGCTATAATTCACTTAGTCGGGTAGAAGTTGGTCGAACGAGCAATGAAATAATAAGCTTGAAAACTCACCTAACGTCGAATGGTTTTACCATTTCCATTTGTTCTATGTCGTCGAAAAAGTTTTCATAGATATTAACGGCATTATTCTGCGCCACGCACTCTTGCATTGGCTTTTTAAGTAATCATTAAAAAAAAAAGAAAAATGTTTCATAATTAATACAAAATTAAGCAAAATTATTCAAATGTCGAATTACTTAATTACAACTTTGTGGATTCTCATTTCAAGTGAACTCATTTTACGATCATTGAATATTTTTCTCGATTAAGTGCTAAGTACTTGTAAAAGCTTCGTCATTTGCGGTGCCCAAATATCACTTTTTTCAATTCGTCGTCTATATCTGGCAATCGCTTCTTCATCCTTGGGATTAAACTCTTTCGGCCAGCCTCCTTCTGAATGAAACATTCCGCTATTCTTGAAAGTCTTCTTCGGCGTCTGAGTCTGTGTACATATTTTATAATGCTCATTAATTAATTTCATTTTCATTTGAATTGCACTCTCATACATCTCATGCATTGCACACATTGTCATTCAATTTACGTTAATGATAATAATTGTCGTCTTTTAATTTGCATCTACGTGTAAAGTAATATTTGCACATTGATGATAACTGAAGTTACTTTAATTTGCAAACTAATCTTAAATTGAATTTTCAATAGGGCGTGTCATGCTGATGAAATGTCTTGCACGAATTCTGATATGACATCATCATATAAAGACATGTTTGATAATTAATTAAGCAAAATGAATTAAAATTAAATAAATTATTACAATTTGACTTTCGAACATTAAAGTTATACAACATTTCTGCGTTTTTAGTCAAATGAAAGTTAATTTTTTTATTCATGTCGGTGGATATTTGGAGCGAAAATTTATTTGTTATTAGTAAAAGCAACTATAATTACTTCATGCGCTGCAAATTGTTTGGACACTTGGACAGCACTGTCATAAACATTTTTTTCCGTCCAGTTTTCCTTTAATTTAGGATCTGGATGAATGTCAAAAAGTGGCTTTGGAATTTCGTCATCAAAAATGCATTGCTTGCCAAACAGGGCTCGTCTTCTTACAATTACGTGCTTAATCTCCATGATTTATTGAAATTAATTATAAAAATAAATTCTGTCTGAGTATATAATTATAAATGGATAATCCTGTCGTATCCAATTAAATAAACTGATAAAAAAAAGGAAGATGAAGCTTGAATAAATGCAAAAACTGTCAAATTAATTGACAGTTTTTATTTGAAATGCTCGCAAACTGAAGACAAACAAAAGGGCGCTAAATATAAAACAATTGCCAAGCATCGATTCAATTATTTTCGCAATTTAATATTCAAAACTTTTTCCATTGATACGAGTATTTTTAAGTATTGATATTGATTGATGTAATAAATTGTTAATCAAATAAAACGAACGGTTTCGTTTAAAACAGTTTCTCTGCTGAAAATAGATTATTTGTATGGTAATTATGTTTAATTAACCATACGTTAAAACGTTGACAATATTCAGATAGCTTCTGCTAAATTTTGTGCAGGTTTTCGCACCTATGATGAATTTACGTAAAGTAATTATGTATTTATTACGTCATACATATTTCATTATTAATCCTATGCACGTTCTTCCTGTGTGCAGTATTCACTTGGCTTGTATTTTACAGCCACACGTTTAAAGATACGTTTAATGTCATTGACAAACAAGCCAACAGAATCAACATAAGATAATAGAAACATTTATTATGCCAACAAGATTGTACATTTTAAACAACGTTTACTTGAAAAAATAAATAATTTAATATTTTTATACTATAAAACACTTGACATTAAATATAATAAAATATCAACTGCTAATTGATAATTTTGAATTTAGCATGATATATTTTTTGACAGCTTTAATATAGTTATATATTGTATATTTAATTCGACATACTTAAATAATATTACAGGTTTTTATAAATATATTTTTTTCTTGTTTAATTGTACAAATATAAAACTGCGAATATTTGATTGAAATTGAAAAATAAGATTTTTTCTTTGAACAGATACTTTCATTTGATATATTTTTATTTAAATGTACCAAAAAAATATATAATAACTACTTTCAATTATATTAATTTATTTGATAATATAACTTGACTTTAATTAAGAGAATATAAATATTTAAATAATAATAATAATAATAGCTTCTATTCGGTTGTTCAAATTTTAACAAATATATAATAATTATCCTTTTTCTTAATAATAATAATACTGATATTATACTAATACTATTAAATATTTAATAAATAAAAAATATTAATGAATTATAAAACTGTAAAATAAATCATTTTAATTAATATATCTTCATTTCTTAAGTCATTTAAATATAATAATAAGTACTTTTCAATCAAACAAAAATAATTTTATTTCAGATCAAATATTCTTATTCTATAACGATCGAACAATTAATTATCTCTTTATTAAATGTCGATTTAACTGTATATATATATAGTAGATACATATAATATCTACTTTTAATATATTAATTTACTTGATAATTCCTTCAATTTACTTATCACAATATAAATTATGAAATAACGATATCTTCTCTTCATATATTTTACATATAAAGTAACTTTATAAATATTAAAGCTGTGAAATAAAAAGCTTTACGCATGAAGCTTTTTATTTCATTATGACATTAGCTATAATGCCAACTTCATTTTTAATGTTTACATCTAGAACTTGAATTTACTGAAATATAATTGTTTTTTATCATAAAAGAAAAAGGATAAATCGTCAATCCATCATTATTTAGGCATTCAAATATGTAGTGGAATCATTTTGACAAAAAAGACATAATTAATCCAAACAGCAACAAAGTCTGCATTAATTAACGCCTATGATAATTAATTTTCCAACTACTCAATGTCTGCCGTTGACACTTAACCAAACTTCAACTGCACAAGACCTCCCCAGTTCGGATACCAAATAATTATACAACTTGATAATGTATTTACGGAGCTTGATTAATTAATATATTATCGATATAAGAAAGAACGGACAGAAAAAAAAACAAAGGCGCGAACAATTTATTTCGCGATCAAAATCTGACGCTTTATATAGCAACATATCATTATTCATTGCGCGCATTAATAATGCCGGAAATGGTTTGACAATGATTTTTAATACAAATTCATCCAAGCTGTATTGTAATTTCATTCTTTTTTGTTTGATCTTGCATTTGTTTCATTCATCGTCGGTATTCTTAAAAGTACGAAATTTGAATTTGAATTTGAATAAACGAGAATAAACAAAGAATACGACCGAAAGTTTACTGATAATACAGTTTTGGATTTTGTGAAAGACAAACATACCAGTGAATTTCACTGTCAGTAGTCGACGACAAAGAAAGTCATTACGGAAGGCTATCTATTTACTTTTGCGATCAACCAATGTGAACATAATCGCTTTGAAAGTTCGATATCCGATCGTTCAAAATTTCAGAAGATATTTCGATGGATGAGAATTTCAACTTGCGAACAACGACATATATATATATATAATAACATCGCACGATGACGTTCCTATCATAAACATTTATTGAATTTCCTCAAAGCTAACGTCATTAATATGCTGTAGATAAAGCAGATTTGTTTGTTTAAGTCAAATTATGTTTGTGAGCGAATATGAAAAGCTGCGTATCTATTTTGTTGCTATCGCTCGATGTAATGCCTTTTTTGTTTCGCAAAATGCAAATGAAACAAAAAAATTTTTGCGTTAATGTTAATACAAACATTTAAATACATTACACACGTCAAATACACTACAAGTACTGGATTGCTTTGTACTTAGCAGTCAATTATAATGCATGAAATTTAGCTGCCTGAAATTAAAAGTTGACGCGGTGTATAAATTAATACACAAATGGAAATTGAAAATAGGAAGATTTATACAACATAAAATATCAATAAATTTGTTTACTCAAGAAAAAAAGAAGTAGAAGACAAAGTTTAGCATTAGGAATAACTAAACTGAATTCGGAACATTTTATTGAAGCGTTTCTTATAAGTTATTGCATTATCATATTTAAGATCCACCTAAGATTGGTTGAAAGAAAAGTTTTTATATCTGATCATACTTGATAGACTTAGAAAATTCGTGCGCAACTTCGTCTATCTTATTCTGAAGTTCGTTTCTTTCTTTTCAAACTTGTTCTGAATGAGGCACTTCTCAATTAAAGATGAGTTTATTTGGAATAACATTTGAGTCGGAATTATATTATAGCTTGTTATTAATTTCCATTGTAAATCATTTGCTTTTTTCTGCTTTGTCTTCATTTTAATCCTTCTCAAAAATATAATCCCGCTAACTCTTCAACTATCCGATCCATTGCCTGCGCGTTTTCTGCGGAGTTCTTAATGAATTTTTCATTTACCGCTGAATTTATCTTTTATCATTTTCATAGTTCATATTCCAAAATTATGGTACCTTCTAAACATATACATTTTTTTATAAAAATGTTCTTAAATACTTTCGTTTCATAATATACAAAAAAAATTATTTTACAAAAATAATCTCTTAAAACTTTTTTTTTTTTTTTTTTTTTTTGGTGAATAAATTTTATTTCGACTTTAAATTATATAGCTTTGAAACACTTAAAGATAAAAAAATATGTTCATTATATAATGCTTCACATATTGTCAAGTTATGAAATGTTCAAAGTTTGAAAGTGTCCTTACGACGTGTAAACGTAATACCGAAATATTCACTTCTACGAAGGGACGAAAACTTTTATTAACAAAGTTACACATAGTGCATTGCTATGTACATACTATTAGAATTAACAGATGCCTACAAATCTTCTGAAGCTCCACGAGACAAACTACTAGTAACCTCTTAATTACTTTTGTAACCGGTTTTCAAACTTTGAAATCACTTCGTGTCGTTAGTCCCTCACGAAGAAACTTACCAAAGATTAACACTACGAAAAGTTGAGAAATTTAATGGCGGTCCAAAATTAATGACTCCATTTGAATGACAGTCGAAAGAAAAATAGCAACGAATGAAAAACAATCGTGTCTTTCTGGCTTCCTTTCTCTTTTTTCCTTTTGTCTTTTATCATCATTATTGTCACGAAAAATATTTTCTCACAAAATCTCATTAAAGCTTCTTTATAGAACGAATGCAATCAAATCATAATCCAACGAATCATGTTTTATTAACCGCAACTTGTTATTAGTGAAAGTTTGATCGAAAAATTGAAGCTTCGCTCGAAGATTTTCAAATGAATCGAAACCTTTCGTCATATTTTTCTATCATCGATAGAACTCGCGGATAAAAAAGCATTGGCTGCAAATTTAAAGAAAATAATTCCTCCTTGATTTTGTCGAAGAAAAGCATCTTGTGTCTCTTTCTCATTACTTTTTCTTTCTCTTTCTTATAGATAAACGAAGACTGGTATCATATGGATCACCATTTGGTTAAGAAACGATCCATAGAGCCGCATTATGAAATTCATCGGCGACTTTCTGAAGACTCTCGTATTTTAAAGGCAGAGCAGCAGCGAGCAAAGTCGCGATCGAAAAGGGACTTAATAATTAAACGTGGCCCCATCAAAGTACAAACTATTCTCAACGATGACAGGTGGTCTCAGATGTGGTACTTGGTAAGTAAAGCAACATCTGTCTCACTCTCTGCATCAATATTAATAATGTTATGCAATATACTGCCATTTCACGCAAGCAAAAGTTTGCCATAAAATATTACATTTTCTTATTCAAACTTTAAATATAATTAATGTAATTTTTTCGTAATTTGAGCATTCGATATATTAATAAAAATGTTTTTGAATATATATGAAAAGTTTGTTTCTCAATTAAAAGTACAAGTGCTGTTTTCATAATTCAAGCTGTTTAGTTTAATATTTTATGGTTATCTGCTTGCATCTGTTATGTTATGAATGATGTTCTTTCTCAATTATTCTTAAAAATAGAGGCAAATAGCGAAATATAAGTTGGTCTTTACATATTAATTTCATTTAAATTCCATTCAAATATTAAATTAATTCACAAATAAATGAAACACTGGAAATGGACAAAAATAATTGGATTAAAATAATTCTTTTTTTTATTATTATTATTCTAAATGAGAATGAATTAGTTAATGAATTAAAACTTAATTCTTTATTTTAAAAGTAATTGAAGAGAATCTTAGGCTTTGATAATAATAGATTGCTTTTTTAAGTGATGCAAATGAGAGATACTTTTAATATAATATTTATACTATTTTAATATAATATTTATATAATATTTTTCAGAATCGCGGAAATGGCTTAGACATGAATGTTCAAGGCGCTTGGACTGAAGGAATAACTGGCCATGGTGTAGTCGTTACTATTTTAGATGATGGATTGGAAAAAGACCATCCAGATTTATCAAAAAATTATGTTAGTACATGTTTTTGTTCGTATAAAAAAAAGATCTTTAAGCAAGAGAAAGTCTGTCAAAACAAACAAAAGACAGGAACAAAAAGCTTATAACAAATTAACATTAAAAAGGATAAAAAGAATTTCTGATTAAGGAAACGTTTGTATTGTTTTCATAATTATGAACAGTTGTTTGATCCTTTTTTAAAACACTTTTATATAAAATCTTCATCACTTTCATGCAATTGATAATTAGACGAACAACGAAACTTCATGATGATCTTATGAAAAAAAGTTAAACTTGTTTTTCTTCCATTTTATGAAACTCAATCGTGTACATTGATTAATTAGACATGAAACAAGCTTAATAATATTACGCTAAATTAATTCATTAAACAAATTTCAACAGCTAATTCAGTTTCATTTTTTCAACTAAGTAATTTTTCGATACTTTTAAGGTTTTGCTGCTAACTTTGTAATAATAAGTTTTACAAAAGTTATTAAATTTTCTAACGAAAAAAAAAACTTTTGAGAGAAGTCCTTCTCTCTTTTTTAATATAAATGAAAGCTTTTGTACACATTTCTATTATCTATATGTAATCTTTTTTAACAATGAACAGAGAGAAATTTTTTACTCTATTAATAATGTATAAAAAAAACATTTTCTCAAACTATCAGTATTTGTCAATCATTAATTTTGCAAACAATCGTTGAAAATAATTTAATTGGAGAGTACTAATTAAAGCAATGCAATTCAACGATTTACTTTCATAAAAATCAATACAAATGAAAAAATCTGTTGTTAAAACTGTAATTTTTAAAAATAATATTCAATTCATACAATGAAATTACTTTTTAGTTATGAACACGTTTTGTCGTTTAATCCATTTTCATATTGAACTCATTTAAATATAAATGAGCCAATAAAAACATTCAATTTTTATAACAAAACCAAACAAATAATTATTAAATATAATTAATTATAGTATTTTGTTTAAATTTATTCTTATCAATATCAATTAAAAACAATGGGAAAAACATTCACGCAAATCGATACATTGAAACATTAAATTAAATTATTAAAATTATAAATATTAAATTGATTAAACGATCGTATAACTGAAATAATTATATATTGTTTAAGAATATTATATTCGTCAAATATTAATAAACTAATTTATATACGAATAAAACTGAAATAAAATAAATAATTAATACAAATTTGTTCGATATGTCTGATAAGTTATAATACTATAACAATGTGCATGCAGTGCTTTGTAACAACTCGCCTGAAGCATCGCTAATTCATTCAACTTAGTCCTCTCCATAGACGCAACGCAGAAACTGACTGCAAACTATAACAGGAATAAACTTTAACGAACGAAAAAAAAAATAAAAATCAAGTTTTATGAATCAAACTAGAAACACAGTTCCACACATTCTAATTAATATAATAATAAACATTAATTGTACACACACTAATTATCTACAATTTTCAATTTATTTAATTTTAAATATTTTTGCATTTTTGTTAAATATTTATACATATAAAATTGGAGGAATTATTATTATACATTTAATTATGTCAGTTGGAGATATTTTGATGTATTCTATTTTATCTAACAAAGGAATAATGTTTCCAGGATCCAGAAGCCAGCTATGACGTAAATAACCATGACGAAGATCCAATGCCTAGATATGATATTGTGGATAGTAATCGACACGGTACTAGATGTGCTGGTGAAGTCGCTGCAACCGCAAACAATTCCATTTGTGCAGTAGGAGTTGCTTTCGGTGCTGCTGTTGGAGGTATACATACATGAATCCTCGGCAAAATGAATTTATTATATATATTCAACATATGTAACGCAATTTAACTTTCCAAATCCAGCTTTGTCAAACTACAGTCGTTTCTAAATGTTACTCCTTGTTTTAGGTGTAAGAATGTTGGATGGGGATGTTACGGATGCTGTAGAAGCGAGGTCACTTAGTTTGAATTCACAACATATTGACATCTACAGTGCTTCCTGGGGACCAGACGATGATGGAAAAACTGTCGACGGACCTGGCGAACTCGCTACTCGAGCTTTTATCGAGGGTATTACTAAGGTATGAATGGCTCTTATATCAAAATTTATATCCGTTATCTTTTTCTTTTTTTTGTATTTTTTATATGCTTAAAACGTTACTTTGATAAATACATAGTATTGTTTTTTAAACTAAAACTTATAAAATATAATATATAAAAAAGTATAAAACATAGAAAAGTGAACCCAGATGGAAATTTTAAATTGGCTCATTAATCGCCCAGTAATGGCGATTAGTGGTCGACCGTCGTATTTCATCGTTGACCCAATATTGGCAACGAAACACCGTATTACGTTGGGCCAGTACTGGGTACCAGTACTGGTTTTATTTTAATTAATTTTTCAATTTTTAACAATAAAAAATGGGACATGTCGAATTTTGTCCTTCATTGTTTTTTATGTTATTTAAGGTTATTATTAATTTATACATTAAGGGGACTCTCCACGCAAAAATGACGAAATTTCGAAAAAAAACCGAAAATTATTAATTTAGTAAATTACACAATTTAACAAAATATCAGTTGTTAATTTTAACAACTGTACCATTTACTATAAAAATAACATATTCTATAAAAATATATAAATAAATTTATTAAAATACTTATTAATTAATTAAGTAATAAATAAATTATTATATTAATTAATTAGTAATTAATAATAGTAATTAATAACGACTCATATATAATTATATGTATCAGTTATAGTAATTTTTATTTATCATATTATTATTTAAGTATATATAAACATACCAAATCCAGTTTTACAATAATTTACATACGTTACACATTTAAGTACAATTAACTAAATGGAAAAATATACTTCTGTTGTCTACCATGACTGGGCCAGAGTTGCTTTATTTGACTTATTTAAGGAATAATCTGCCGTAAAAATAGCCAGTGCTGGGCCAGTAATGGTTGCCGACCTTTGATTGCCAATACTGGCCCAGAGTTGGGCTGTTTGAGTTATTGTGACAATGAACGGCATGCAAAAATAACCAGTATTGCGGCAGCATTGGCTGTCGACTCTCGACTGCCAATGCTGGCCCGTGCTTGGGCCATTTATCATTTATGGCGGAATACTGAAATGTCTATCTGGGAAAATCGTAAAATAATAATAATAATGTTTACATTTGAATTTATAGTATATATTAATTTTGTATAATTAGAGATATAATAATATATAAACACGATGTGTTACTTGTTGGACTGATAGCAATGCAAAGTCTTTTGACATAAAAATGATTTTCATTGGAAAAAGAAAGTTTGGCGTGAAAATTTGGCTTTGAAAAGTAATACGAAAGTAATGCGAAGTAAGAGATATGGTTGGTATATGCTCAACTCATAAGTAGCACAGAGAATCACATAGAGTGGTGCATTTTTGCAAATTGTTGAGCAAACTTCATCGTACTTGAAACTCTTTATCGATGCTATGCGGTATTGAGGGTAAAGAGAAGATAAACGTATCGTCTGACAGAATACGGAGATTCAAGAACAATACTATCTTGAAAGGAGGATTGTACAAAGAAAGCAAAAGCGCCGTTGTTCTGTTTCACTGAATCACTTTGCATATTGCGATGACGTAAATAAAATACTAATCTTCCGGGATGACAATCATTCTCAATGCATATATATAAATATATATTTTTTTTAAATTCATTTGATATATATATATATATATATATATATATATATTCTAATTAGCATAATAATGGTAAAATAAAGCGAGTTTAAAAAATCGTGAAATATAGTTAATACTTGAAGGTCTATAATGAGATTTATCCTTTTAGGATAGCAAAATGTGCAGTGCAAAATATAATTAGATTACTATAGCCGTGGAGAAGTCTCTCTTGGCAAGTCCAGTGGCTTAATAGACTTCGAGATCGTAGTTTAGCCAGGGTCACAAGTTTCTAATTGGTGCTTTTAAGTATCTCTGCAATTCTCGCACTACGCCCCAGTCACTCAAGTTATCCATATATTTCGTGACCCGTTACCTTTGTTTCGTAATTATCTCTTTACATAGTGTTACGTTTTGTTAATAATCTGACTTGATTAATCACATTTGTGTTTGAAACGCTTCGAAATGATTAATATCGTTGAAGTACAAATGATAAAACAAGCTCTTTGAACAATTCAGTTGAATGAAAATAAATGCAAATCCTCGAGTCAATTTACTTTCAAATTGTTGAAATTGTTTTTAAAAGTAAAATTTCACAGTATAAATGTGTAAACACTTTTGAATTTTGTGCAAGATTTGCAATGGATACTTTCTCAAAGCACACGAAATTCAAACTCTTGCAATTGCAGTTCACAAAGTTTCAAGTCGCAGGTGTTCAACAGCTCTTGTGTGTACAAAATGAACCTACTGCCAACTGTTTTCATTTTTTCTCGCAAGATAATCAAATTTAGAAATAAATTATGAATGTACAATTATTTTGGCAATACATTTGCTGTGTAAAAAAAATTATAATAAAATAGTATTGTCTTTTGTAATCAACATTTTTCCTTTTATAATTTTACTGAAATACAGTTTATAATACATTGATCAAAATAGATAATTAAATTGGCTTTTCAAAAAGTCAAAGTAACACTATCCTATAGTAAATTTAAATTATAGTAGAACCTGTGAAGTAGTGGACTCTTCGCAAGTTCTGTATTTAACTATTTAACTATCTATTTTTTAGTATTTGAATTAATTATTAAATTAAATAAATTAATAATAAATAATAATAATAATAAATAATAATAAATAATAATAAATAATAATAAATAATAATAAATAATAATAAATAATAATAAATAATAATAAATAATAATAAAAAATAATATATAATAATATAAATCCATACTAATATATAAAATTGAAAATATGTTTGTTTGTTTGTTTGTATGTCAATCACGCAAAATCTACCGAACCGATTTTGCTCAAATTTTGAGAGCAACTAGCTGAAATCCTCCAAAGTGCCG
>JABFPJ010000575.1:0-37787 GCA_022817425.1 Gryon sp. ZL-2020 | reverse complement strand
AAAAATATAACTCAAAATATTAATTGTTGTAAAATTTCAAGTGTATTTATAGAGTTCACACAAAGATACAAATAAAAATCGATTTTTGGGGCGACTAAGTCGCCCCGCTTGGGCATCGGAAGGTTAATATATAAGTGATAAATAATAATGTGTACTGCGTTCGTATAACATATAATCATAATAAACATATTTAATTGTAATTACTTATTGTAATATTCAAAATTTACTTTTAAAATTAAATTATTTATTTTACCATTTTTATTTATAACAATGATCCTTCGTTTTGCACAAAAAACATTTGTTCAACATCGTTTTTCTTTTTGTTTGCAGATGACGAAGGTCTTTTGGCGGCTTAGCATCGAAAGGGTAAGTTATTAGTAAAATGATTAAAGTATTAAAATAAAGTTATTAAAAAGTTATTATCTCTTTCTAAACGCTTAATTTGTAATATCATTATTTATATATACTATGATAAAGTGGAAATTAAATAAAATATTATTATGCGGATTGTAGGAGACAGTAATAAACCACAGCTTGGTACGTTGCCAGTCAGATCGTTTTTAAACTTAAAGGAAGATTCAATAGTTTCAGGGTATAATTCAATTCTGGTTCGGATAAGTCTTGAGTATGCTGGGTCTCGCAGGATCTCTTTAAATAAAAAATTGAAAACGCCTGCTTTTTCGAAAGAAAAAAAAATCTGCTTACCTCCGTAGCTACATAAGACTCTCGCTTCGAACATATACTAATAAAAGTTTCGCGAGAGGCAAAATATAAATTAAGGAATCAAATTACTTACAATTTCGTGAAAAATATATGTTCAAACTCAAACTAAATTTTTAATTAACTAATTTTTGTATTTGCTTTTTTTCTTCACTTTAATTTATAATTAAAAGATAAAAATTTCTTCATAAATAAAAGTGATACAATCTTGTGTATGACATGAAGGTTGAATAATATAAAAGTAAAAATGATTTTTTTGACAGTAAATAATAAAAATAAATAATTTTAAAAGCAATAATCAGAAAGTATATATTCCGTCTTTTCCATAAAAATGAAAAAAGAACGTAACATCTGAATAATAATAAATTTTATACATTTACTGTTTATCAAGAAACTCATGTTGAAAAATAAACTGCCCGATTGTAAAAATGGTTTACACAAAGTCAAACTGCGGTTTCAAAAATTAACAATAAAACGAATATGCACTAACGTACGTTCGTATCAAGATATATAACTTTCCCGTTTTGATGTTCGGAGTAAAACTACATCAATTACGATAACAATCACAAGTTTGTAACAACACAGATATTATGTCCGAGTTTCATCAGGCAAACTTGTGATTTTCTGATTGATTTGACAGTACTTTAAGTATTTTCGCAATGCTTCAGCAATGTGAATATCGTCTCTATCGTCGCATGTCTAGGATTAAGACAGGTTTATGTGGGTTGGGTGTAACTTTGGTATGCCAAGCAGGTCGGTACAGTGGGGACCACATTGATCGGTCCCTCGTAATAAAGCTGTCCTCTGATTGGCTGGTTTGTTCTCCTGTATCTACAGTCTACATAGATCCATCCACTATGAGTAGAATCGGTGGGGGACGAAGAACCTTTTAGACGAATGTAAGAAAAACGCGGGAAAGCTTCGCAGTAAAAAAATAGATAAGAATATCTTCTTAATGGATTTTTATTCTGATGAAGACTAAAAGCAAGGACAAAAACTCCAAATCATTTATTTTAAAGTTGAGAAGTAATTATACAATTGAACAGATCAGAATTTCAGATGTAAAACTAAATATTCTACAATGAGAAATATATTATTATAAAATACAAGTTATTTATCTGTAATTTTTCACAGAAACTGATTTCTCCTTTTCTGACTTAAAAACTATCAAACGAAGACTATATTTTCTAGTGAACTAAAATTTTTAAATGTTATCTTGCAAGACTATCACGAGCTATACTATTGTTTTAATGTTAATAAGTAAATTTTTTTATATGAAAACGTTTGTGTATATAGTATTGTTAAAATATGGATCACGGCAGTTAATTTAATGTTTTCAAACAGTGCATATATTTGAATGAAATGAATCTTTGATTGCCAAAAATGGTGATATTCCACCATATTTGAAGATGTGATCTTCTTCCAGTTCATTCTTATGGCAGCTATTATCAGAGCTTCACGCAGTGAAGAAACAGAGTAGAGACGAAAAATTGATACAGGTTATGAACCGGTTTTCAACGTTGCTCTTTTGCGTTGGTAATTCGATGATAGAGGCAGCAATCGACAGCTGTGTTCGTGACTTGCAACGCATGTATTATACATCGCGTAATAAGCGGTATGGTAATCAGGAATGTTCATTGATCAAGCGGCGCCTTTGTTCATCTAATCACTACTGTTTGCCAGCGCAGACATGCGCACAATTATCTGGTCAATCAAATATTCAAGCTCATGGATTACACACTGCAGACGCTTGTCTGCAGTAATGCAGTTTTGTCCAAATTGTATTTATGATCATTAATGCAATAACCCAGAACGACTTAAGATGAGACAACTTCGTTCTATTTTACACAATCTTCCATTTTGTAATGTATGGAGAAAAGATATTACTATCCGTCTGATATTGTTAAAATCTAATTCCATATACGCAGGAGAATTACTGGGATGAAATGTTCCACAGAGTTAAGCTCGAATATTATTGAAATGCTTCACGTTCCAATTCATTCCGCTAAATTATCCTAAAAGTTACACACGGAAAATAGCAATTTACTAGGATAGCAACAAAATGGTATCCCAGCAAGTGGAAAGTGCTGTACTAATACTTTAGCATTGTTACAGTGTTGTTGCGACCAGTTTTTTATTTTTTAAGGTTATAATTAATTCAACAAAATTTTAGTTCGTTAGTTAGAAAGTCATAAGATATATAATTTCATATCACTTAAATTAGAATAACATTGTAACATTCTTTTTAATTGACATTAATTGAAAAAATATATATGTATATATATAGATATATATGCAATTATAAATCAGAAAATAGTAGTAACAAATCTGTGAAATATACTGTTTTTATTTTTAAAACATAACTTACAACTTACAGAAACACAAATTGTCAATCTCCTCATATGGCATATCCTATTTTTGCAACAATTGTCGTATGTCAGTGTTTATTTTGAATGAATATTTAATATTAAAATTATCGCAATATTTTGCATTACTGTCAAGGCAAATACACAGTGGTGATATAGCAGTCGCATCACAACAACGCGGAGCGCTGTGTTTAGATTCGCACGTTTCAATCTAACACTCAGCATGTGTTAGTTTAAGACTTTTTAATTTAACGATGCTAAGGTGTTAAGGTGAGACTTCTTTATTTTCCGTGCATTCAATTTTACCTCTCCCAGACATCAAATATTTTAGATCGAATTGAAAAATGTATAGAAAAAGTGTTGTTAGTCTTTGAGTAAATTATAAATTATTTCTTTTTAAATAAGTATGTTTCTAAGTACATCATTATTATTTGAATCGAATATTATTTTCTTCATTCACGTACAAACACGTGTATATAGATCGATTTTATCTATATAATATTTATTATTGTTAATATATTTTAAATTTAAAGACACATTTGTAAAGAATATTTTATTATATTTATAATTAATAGACTATATTGATATAAAAAATATAACTATTGTCATATATAATTGTAGAATAATCTTTGTATTTATGTTAAAAATGTATCATTGTAACATATTAAATATATTAATTGATATTATATATGTATACTCCCGAACAAAAAATTCCTCACTTTATTCTAAAATATATAATATATAAAAAATTTTTTTTTCTGAACAGGAAGAAGAGTACAACTAAGAAGAACTTATATAATTTAATACTTCCGATCGAATGCATTTTTTCATTTTTCGGCAAAAGATATATTTGTTTTAGTGGTAATTAAAAAAATTAGTGGTTTTCGAGGGTTTCAGTTTAGAAGATAGACATAAATTTATTTGACATATGCAACCTAAAACGACTATGCTATTTGATATCTTCAGTGATTTGAATAGCAGACAAGGAAAAAAATATATATGTACAACGGTATACTGGAATTTGTCAATAAGCATATATATAAAATAGTTTCTTCAAAAACCACTTCACTATTCACGCAAAAATATTAAAATTATATTAATTATTTGTGTACATTATTTTAAGGAATTTTAATGCATGGGAAAAATATCTAAAAAATATATTACATTTTCTAATAATGTGATATTTTTTATAATGATACCTAGTATTTGTTAGTTGATAAAATTTATAGAAAATATATAAAAAGAACAGAATACATGTTGAATTTTGATATTTTATCAATTACATGATGTTATATAAATGAACAATACGCTGAAATAACAGCGTAGACTTTCGAAACAACAGTCATGAGGTTAATTTTATAGTCCGAAACTGTTACATACTTTTAAGCTAAATCGTATGTTTATAAAATTTCAACGGAAAACATTCTTATGTTTAACATACACATGAATGACACAAGTTTAAATATATATCATCTTGTAATTTAAATTTAAATTTATATTTTAATTATTATACTGAAAATAAATTATTATTTAAATACGTGGAAAAAACACATAATCTTGCAAAATACGACATATTAATTGCGAGTGAATATGAGATGCAACTCAAAAATATATAACAGTTTTATATTGTAAACTTTTATGCTCCATGACTAGCTTCTACAGTATGCATTTAACACAATGTTTCATAATTATTATATTATATGAATAAACAATGTTTATTTATATTAATGTTACATTTATAAAATATATTATAATTTTGGTTAAATTATATTAATTATATGAACTACTAATTAACTATATTTTCTAAATATATTAATTATAATTAATCATAACTATCATGAGATAAGATCGTATATAACAGGATCATGAGAACTTATTTGCTAATAACATTTTAACTATGGTTAGATCCTCTACACTCATCGCTATATATATAATTGGATCTGCAAATACATATATAATATAGTGTGATTTGAGAAGTATATAAAATGCCAGTATATGAAATGAGGTTTAACATTATATAGCATAACGCTTTATATGATATCAATATTTCAAAATATTACGTAAACATTAAAGTGATTTCATAATTTTTACAATCTTTACCAATTTCTCTTTTATTGAGTCATTTTGATTTCAAATTAGCATGGAAATAAATTATCGAGAATTACGCATGTAATTTAGTTTCAAAATTTGTTTGACAAAATTGTTTGCAAAACATTGTAAAACATACACTTGTTTGTTCATTTTAATAATGCGCACACTTAAAACAATCAAGCGACACGGTAGTGTCTCTAGTACAAAAAAACGATCGTTTCTGTGCAGTCCTTTAAAAAAAATGTTTTAGACCGAAACAAAAATTTGTTTCATTATTTAGTAAAAAAATTACATCTTGGACGAAGAAAAATAAATTTTTCAGATATAAAGCTTTTTAAAACTAAAAAAAAAGATTATGTAAGAGTTTTTTCTTTATCATTACAGTAGAACCTCGATTATCCGAGATGGTCGGGACCAAGCATACCTCGGATAATCGAAATCTCGGATAATACGAAATAACATAATTAATAGCAATTAAAGATGGAAAATATTAATTTTATTAATATGCCGATGCTATAATTGCAAAGACAGATTTTTTTAAACAGTTATTTAGTTGTATTATCTATTATTTATATTATTAATCCGTGAAAATGATGACTTTAGTGGAAGAAAAATTGGAAAAAATTCGGGTTCGGGAATGGATTGAGTGCCTCGGATAATCCGGAACATCGGTTAAGCGAGGTTCGGATAATCGAGGTTCTACTGTATTTATTGTATATGTTCTTACTATAAATTTTGCATACATTGAAAAAAATGTAGTCACTAAAATCAACTCCATATACACTAGCGGAAAAAAATAGATCACTATTTTCAGATTGAAAATAGATCATTTTTAAAGTAGTGGCATTTCGTTAAAAATTATTGAAATTGAAATCGCAAAAAAAAAACGTCTAGAGATATGTCTTAGACCTTTTATTTCTAGACATAATCTAGCAACCTGTTTGGCCTTACCACGAGCTGCTTAGTATCACACATTCTTCTTAAAAAGGCTGTATCTTGGTCAATTTTCATCCAATTTAAACGTTCTTTTTTTTAATATGTTAGAAATCGAATGTCCCAACTGATGAGAACAAAACGACTTCCCACACACGCATAGAAATAGGTAAGTAAATATTACTGAGAATACGAGTAATTGTGTGACAGTATCTTTTTTTTTTTTTTGTTTTTGAGTAAAATTTAAGAATTTTTTGTAAAATTTGCACAAATTTGATGAATTTTTACGAAATATTGATGAATTTTTACTAAGCTGCTCAGTAAATTTTAACCTAACCCATATTTCACGCTGTCATACTTTAACTAACAAAGAAACAACGTTACCGACAGTCAGTCGAGTTAGCCGCGACCGTAAAGTATCTCGATATCTCATTAGGAAATATCTCAGAGAGAGAGTTTTTTTAAATATTGAATTCTATTTTACGAAATGAAAATAGTAAAATTTACTTAAAATTCCACTGTCACACAATTACTCGTATTCTCAGTAATATTTACTTACCTATTTCTATGCGTGCAGGAATTAATTCCAGTGTGGTCCGCTAAACTTCGAACAATTTGTTAACAAAAATATGTCATACTAAAGCCCGTTTTCGTGGCATTGCCAAGGCCAAACAGGATGCTAGATGTCTCAAATGAAAGGTCTAAGACATATCTCTAGACGTTTTTTTTGCGATTTTAATTTCAATGATTTTTAACGAAATGCCACTACTTTAAAAATGATCTATTTTCACTCTGAAAATAGTGATCTATTTTTTCTTCGTCAGTGTATAAAGAAAAAGTGTTTTTAGTTGAAACAACTGAATCAGTACTTATATAAAGTGAATATATAATTTAAATTATTCTCTTCAGGGAGTTGACTCAACTGTATGACGGAGTTAGATATATATAACTCCATGGAGGGATTGGTTCAACTCATAATTTTGTTTCAATATAAATATTATACAAATGTAATAAATATAATAATAACTCATTTTATTAAGAAAAAACTGCATTTTGTACTTTAAATATTAAAAATAAAAAAGAAGAAATAGTTTTTAGTAATAATATGAATCCTTCACAACAGTTCACATAAATATAGTTATAAGAGTATGTATTAAGAATTCGATGATTACCAAAGTTACATTATAGTTACAAACCAAAATCAGCACAATGACAAACCAAAGAATAAACACGCTTTTATCCGAAAGTCGTAAACGCGTATGTCCGCAGGTCGAAAACGCGTACATTCATTTGTTTATGTCGTTCAATTAGATCGAATGGTCGTCTGATGTTGCAAGAGTACGCAGCGATTAAGCAGACACTTATTTTCATGTATAACATAAATGTTGTGCATGAAGAGAAATGTTACATTTTCTTCGTCGAAGACAAAATTGTTTCAATATAAACATTTTTAGCGTTTCAATGTAAGAAAATTATGTTTTTGTGCATAAACGTTATAGTCTTCACTGTAGATGTTATTTTTTATGTCAAATATAAAATAATCAAGATTATTAATCTTTTGAGATAAAACGATTTCACTTCTATATAAAAATTATGAATTTTTAAATAAAATGTTACTAAATAAAAAAAATATAATATTCAATTTTATCACATACTTATAGAATAATTTAAACTTAATATGTAATGACGGGTACACGTCTTCTCGCTAAATTAATTTGAATTACTCAAAAAACAATTTATTTATTATAAAATAAAATCAGTAATAAATTTACATCAATTTTTAAATGTAAAAATAAAAAATTGCTGTAAAATGTACTATTTTACAGCAATTTATAAATGTAAAATAGAAACAAAAATTGCATAATGAATATACTGACTCATCAAACAACTTTTTTTGTCATATACTTCATCTATGATAAAATGTAAGTTTGTCCTCCCTCCCTTCCCGAATGCATTATATGGCAATAGATATCAAAGTAGTTTTTTTAGTAATTTAATCTTTGACAGATCAATATAATTTACAGTATAATTGACAGTTGACAAATTAATCACATAAGATCAATATAAATCTGCGTTTGTTCAACTCAAAATTATGTTGGATTCATAATAATCTGCATGAAAAAATACATTGATATCATATATAAAAACATTATGTTATAAATTGTTCAATCTACTTTTACAAACATTTAAAAAATCATTGAGGCACAGATAATACTTAATTGTTACACATTTTAATGACCTAACCACTACTTGGGCACTTTTATTTGGAAGGCGATTGTCTATAAATATATTACTGCAAAATAGATATGTTATGATATGATAATATTATGATATTTTTAATTCGAATAAGATACTTAATTTAAATTATTTAATTAATTTTATTGATCACGTATTAAGTTATTCTCTCCAAATATATAAATTTGGAATAATATCATATATTAATATAGATTTAATAGAAACAGTAACTCTTAATAATATCATTGGCTTATAAAAGTAATAGATTTCATTGACCAACAGTAAACACTAATGTAACATTAATAAATTGTAGCTGATTCATCACGTCTCAATTGACTTTATAGCTAAAAATAAATACAATATAATTTTTATATATTTCGATAAACATTTTTTATTTTAATTTTATGTATCTCACACAATAAAATGTAATATTATTATTAGTATATACATAATGTATATACATAATGTATATACATAATGTACTCGATATTTTAATCACATTTGACTGAAAACAGTATGTACAATATTCGTTCGGCTAAAGGAACGTATGGCGCCATCTCTTATGAGGTGGTTCAGTTAGTTTTGTATCTTTTTTATTCGAGACTGTAATATTTCGTCGAAGGACTGAGAGCAAACGGGATTCAAATAAACGAGATCCGTCGACCAATGCGTTGTACTCTGTATACTTCTGCACTAACCCTCTTAAAACAACACGGTATGTTTGTAGTAGTATCGATCCTGCAAAGACCATGTTACTAGAGGCAAAATGTAATTTTAATTCATATTACAGTTTTCGGAATTACTTTGTTGAAGGAATTCAATTTAGATAGTCTTATTCTCTTAAATAATGCTTATATATTATAATTTATATGATTATATATTTACTATAAATATATAATCAAAATTATGTATAATGTAGTAATTATTATTATTCATATGTAATATTATATCATTAACATTTTTTACTAAATTTTAGTAAAAGTTTGTATACATTTGCAAAAGGAACAATAAAGTTTAACAATAAGAAATAATGAAAATTATGCAACGACAGTATGGCAGAAAAAAATGACACAGGCACGTTTTACATTTTCCAATGCCGGACTATTGACAGACTTCTTCCCCACTATTTTAGTTTAGCAAAGTTTACTAAGATGAGGGTTTGTCACGTGCTCCTCATTCCGTCTTTATTTTTTTTTACGTGCGATGTTTTAACGATATTTAAGTTTTAATTATCATAATTATTTATTTCATTTTACATATAGATTGTTATTTAATATGCAAATATCTTCTTCATCTGTTATTCTTCAGTAATCTCTTCAAGAATTAAAGTACAATAATAACATAAACATTTTATTATAATATAAAGTCCAAGTGATAAAACAAATAATTTTTAGATTTTGTCATAACAATAAATAAAAAAAAATAACTGAGTTAATTAACGTAAAATTATTTTTCTCATCAAAGTATATAGCTGATAAAAAATGATCAATTTACTCATATAGAAAGTTTAGTTGTTTAAATGTGTGTAATTATAATTAATATTTTCTTAAACATCATCATATTTATATAATTATATTATGATAATTATATGTTCATAAATTCATTACACTTTAACTTGTAATACTTTAATGTACTTTAAATTATAATTTGCATTGAATTATGATTTTCAGATAATTTTACCTTTATCATTTACCTTTATATTTAAATAATCTAAAATAATCACTTTTATTTATATTATACTTATATTTATACTTGTAGCTTATTTTAAAATGTATCCACATCGTGTAACTTGTACTTGACAACAAGTTTAAGGAATTTGGCGCTAGATGGTGACACCGTACGGTCGTTGTATGAAGCAACGACTGGATAAAATGGAGCGCGAATCACAACGAGTTTTGTTATTAGGGGCACGGCATTGGCCATTCACCGACATGGTAGGCTCGTCATTGCCAAGTTCCATGTTTTCTACCTACACTCTTGCTCCGCTTATAAATATCATTAGCAATATTATTATCAGAAATTTTGTTCGCTTTTATTTTTCATATCTCAATTAGAAGAGATGGAAAAAAAATGCTAACGTTAATGGATTTTGATAAATTCAAAGATAAATTGTCTCTCATATAAGATAAAAAGGTACACAGTTATTTTGTTAATAAGTGTAAATTGAAGTCAATGTAAAGATATAAAAATCTGTCAATATATATATTTTATTAACGACAATTATCAGTATGCCGAAGACTCGTACTTAAAAAGTGAAGTTGAAGAGTACCAGACCAAATAGATTTAAAGAGGTGTTTTGCGACGTTTACGATGCCTTCCGTTTTGCTCACCCATAATTCAACCCGTTAGAGGCATTGCTGTTTTATTGCTCCTTGTCGTTTACTGCTACCCTCTTTCGACCGGCAAAAATCAAAGTTAAAGAATAGAACTCAGCAAGTGGCTTGTAAGAACACTTTTTCAGGCTATTAAATAAACAATTATTTGAAAACAGATGTCATTTTTAACACTTTTAAATACATTTGATTGTCTTAGGTATTAAGAAGTCAAAGATAAAGGTGAAGGTAAAAGTGATTGTCCTTTAAGTATAAGAAAAATATAATTACTTATAAGTAAAAAGAAATGTTCAACAAAGTCGGTTGGATTTTCTTCTATCAAAAGCTACGAAAATATTTATAAGATCCAATTTTGAAATGTTGTTTTTAGAATCTGGATTAAAGCGCCACGCTGATAGATGTCTAAAAGCGTTATATTAATCCCGTCGGCAAAATGTAAAGAAAACCAAATATTCTTGCTTTATACGTTTAAACAAGTTTCTGAACAAATATAAGGGGAACGTGATTCTACGAACGAGATTTTGTCGACGAAAATATCCTGAAGGAGTTATTTTCTTATCTACATTTAGAAAGTAGATGAAAAAACTTTTTTTGTAAATATCAATTTAACACGTAAAATTGTTGAAAATTATGTTTCACAAAAAACAGTGAAAAAAGTGATATTGCCGAGAAAAAAGAATTCCTTTTTAAGATAAGAAATGTTAGAATTATAAAAACGGAAAACTATTCGTGCACAAAAAAGAACAGAAGAGAAAAATTGTTCTTCAAATAATTCGCACAGCTGTGTCGCAAGACCATTCATTGGAATGCACAATTCGCAGATTTCAACTCGACAGAATAAAGTTTTTGGCTAGTTTTCATAAATGTCCTCGGGATTGTACGAGAGACAAATCGATGAATGCGAAGGTGTGTTTGCGTCACTTGAATTCTTAATCGATACTCGAAGATTCTGATGAAGTGACTCTCCCTGTTGTATTTTTACGACAACCAATAGAAGCTTGTTTTTTTTTTTTTTTTTTTTTGATCATTCGATTCCAGGCAACATATACATATAGCAATTGAATTTTCATTCGTAAAGAGAATATTGTTACAAACAGGATATTCTGATAATTGTTTCTACGACAGTTTCGAGAATGTCAAATAGCCTTGTGTTTTTTCATCATGAATACATGAAGAAGTTGTTAATAATGTAATTAATTTATCTATCTCGAATAAATTTAAACTGATTAAAACAAGACTAATAACGTTAGCCAATAGAAGTCATTAGTGAACTCTTCTTTGAAAAAAATGTTAAATGTGCGGACACATGTCTGGAAGAATGTACGAAAATATATGCGAAATTTCGACCGCACTGTTGAACACGAAATCCCTGGCATTTACACATTCACTTGCAAAGTTAGTCCTAGTGGGAATATGTCTGTGTGAGCGGAATGAGTTTCCGACTACTTTGGCAGATATCTCTTTCTCTTCCTATTTGTACGCTGGCCGCCTTTTCTTGTCTCACGACATTGGCTTCTAAAATGGAAGCTGTGTATATGCAACTTCATATTGACTTGGAGTAAAATGCTGAAACTATATGTATATTCTGAGTACACAAATCATTCATCTTAATTGCTTATTCAAGTTATAGAAATAATACATGTGTAAGAAACATGTTATCTATTGAATTACCAATTCTACTGATAATTTCACTACATAGTTACACATTTCCTTTCTCATAAAGTAATTGCAGGCACAATTACTATTGATAATGAAATTGAAAATTGAAATACTGAGATTTTAATTGCTCTTAAAAGTAATATATGAAAAATTAACACATAATTACGATAAATTATACGCATTAGATATGTTCGCAAATGCAAATACATATCATAAATCAAATTATATGATTCTAAATGAGACTTGTTTATAGTTCAGAACAAAATATTGTGTGAAATTAATATTCCGAATATTAATATATATTAATACATATAGTATATTAATTTATTATATTGCGCTTGAATAAAGTGCTTATTTCGTAAAATGGGCGATATTTTTTTCAATACTTTAGAACAATCTTATTTTTCGCCTTACTTTGTCTATATATTCAAACTGAATGAATATACTTAAAAAATGCAAGGCTAGAATTATAATGTGCAGACGAGATCCCATCTTTTCATAAAACTGCACTATCTTTCACGTTTCAGAATAATGGACCACCCTTTTTAATGTATTTTTAAATCTTGAAAAATGTTTTTTTAATGTAATAAGTTGAAGGTAAGTGTGCTTATATGCATAACTCATTACTAAAATAAACTGACAAATATTCAATTACTAAACCACAAATATTTATTATTATGTATAAAACATATTTTAATTAATCATTTTTTATTTTGAAACTATATTTTTTTGTACTATATACTTTAAAAGGAATTCGTAAATTCAGTCTCAGAGGATTTTGTATATTCCAGTGTAAAATGGATACCTTCTATTCTGCTGCGCGAAATACATTTTACATAGATATATACACGTATGTATATATTCGAAATATCCTCCAAAAGTATATATCTTAAGATACTGAAAAGATTTTTCAATGCTTTTGTTAGGAAATGGAATTTTTATCACCTTAAGAAAAATCATATATATATATATTCTTATTCCTAAGTTTAAATATAAGTTTCTATGTTACATTTTTATTTTATCATAAATAATAATTTTTCTTTTAAAAATATTTAATATTAAGCAAAAAAGTTAAAAATAATCATCTTTATATTTTATTTTCCACAAAAATGTATATACATATATGAATTGAAAAAACGATATATTATAATGTTTTTGACAAAGATTATGAGTCAAGTATATAAATAATATAACATATTGTATGAGAAAAGCAGATAAAGTGCTTAACCGAATCCGGTTGTGTTTGAATATTTGCGACGTCGCAAATTGTACGTATTATTGGTATTTTTGAAGCAAACATTAAATTTCAAAAAGCTATATTGGATAATAAGTCGCGCTGATAATCCGGCCCACCCAATGTTCTTTACTGAGAAATTTTGGCTATGCGTACACAAATATTGTTAATTTATTGCAAGCGCTGAACAAAGTACACCTCACCATATTGCATAAAGTCCAACAAGAATTCGCATCAGATGAGTAAGAAAAAATTTGAAAGACAATTAATGTGATGAACGGGCTGTTTGATATAATAAAGTTTGAGGTATATGCAAATATTAAATATTATACCACTATGTAGTAAAACAAATTTGTTAATTGTTTGACAAAACGTTTTATTTAAAAGGTTCTGTTTTGAATCATTTTAGTTGTAATGCTTTGATGTTCTTTATTTTTATGTAATTAAAATTTTAATTTATATTAATATAAAAATTAAAGATAAATTAAGAATTTTCATTTTTATCTAATATGAATTGGTAGTACATGTTTGAACGATTATTGAAATAAATAAAAAATTTTAAGAATACCGCACCTACCTTCATTAAATATATTCCGATTTTATATTGACAACTCTTACGATTAAAACTTAGCGTTACCGATAAACCTTGGATTATTTTTTACTATTATATAGATATAGACCTTGAGATGAATCAACTTATCGCCAGTCCTTGAAAACACAAACTGTCGAAAAATTCACCTGTCTACTTCGTGGTTTCCATAAACTGAAATATGATTTGCTGCACAGATAACGGTAAAAATATTTTATAGTTAACCCTTTCATCAATTGAAACGATTTCCTCAAACAAGCCAACAAAATTTTAAGTGTCAGCTACCGAATTCTTTGAAATGTTCAAGGCGACACTGCTTTTTAGTATTTGAAAGAAAGGGTTAAAAAAGTAGGAAAGGCTTTTTGTCATAAAAACGAACATAGTTTCTGACCCGGAAAAATTATTCTACGAGATCAAATTAACTTATGGAATACCATTTCCGTCAGTTTCTGTTACAAGCTGTCATAAGTAAGACGTGAACGAGGTTATAGAGATAAAAATTAGTAGAATTTATGATGAATTTCATACATTATTACAAAAAATTGGTAGTGATAGTGAATACGTAAAAGTGATGTGGAGAATTAAAATTAAGGTATGATTAAAATTATAAGATATAAATGTGGATTTTATAAACATATGGACATCATTAGTACATGAGGACCTTCAGTCTATTTTTTTACACTAATGATTTAAACGCACATATGTATATCATTCTTACCGTATGTTTAAAAATACTAAAATTATTTGATATTAGCAATGGTTAATCTAGTGGAAGTGAAAAACTACGAATTCGACTGGAGAATCACCTTAATCTACAAATGTATTGTTATTACCATTTAAGCAGAGCTACTTTTGTATTAACTATTCGAATTCATTACTTTTCATACCTTCATAATAAATTATTAATTATTGAATGATTTATAAAATTACTTCTACAGCAATAATATAACCTATGTATTTATATATAAATAGGATATATAATATATCCTTACAAATATACTAGTTTGAAAATATACACCTAGAGAAAGGTTTAGTTGAATCAACTAAAATTTTATTTCTTTTAACGAAATATTTATTGAAAATAAATAAAGTTTAGTTGTTTTAACCCTAATTTTTATTTGTTTTAAATAATCTTTTCTGTGAGTGTAGACTGAAACTATAAAAATATAGGCAATTATCAGGTAATGTCTCTGGCAATAATGTTTATATATAATATTCAGTTTATATATATTTTCGGATATATTTTGTCCGTAGAGGTGATTACTTAGATTGTTTAAAATTATTTAAAAATGTCCAATTTATAATAAAATGCTAATGCGAAATTACGTGTTAAAATATATAGCTAAATTGAATTGTTCAGCTTTACCTTTTAATCCGACGGTAAAATCCAAACAGAAAAATCAAAAAATTGTTCAGTGGTATATTTTATAAAAATAATGTATTTTTCTTCGTTGATCGAAACGAATTGATATATTGAGATACTCAATTCATTTATGTACTTCTGCAAAAAAATAAATTTAGAAAATGAATATAAAAGCTGTACTACGGAATAAAACATTTTCTCCACATAACTAACGATTATAAGTAATATAAAAATAATTATTAAGTACTTCAATAGAATATTTTCATGCATGTAAAATATAAACATAAAAAATGTCAAATATATAAAATAAAACGTATGTAAAATCGAAATTTTGCTAATTTTGTAGTAAATTAATTTTTAATATAATTATTTACGAATATTTATTTCTAAAAATATTAGGTACAATTTTAATGTATATTTTTGTATAATTATTTATAATAAGAATTGCACAATTTCTTAAAATAATATGTGTAACTATTTCCCAAAGAAGGACAACATGACAAAGTATAAAGTAAATATAATCAGAGCTATTGCTCTTATTTTCCAGGTGGCAGCACGTAACTGTAACACGTTTCGCAGATATCTGTATTCTTGCTATTTTGTTTTTATGATCTTTATGATACTATAAGACAATGTGACAAAAGATCAACATATAATATTATAGATACGAACTGTTTTTGAAATATTGATTAAAATAATATAAAATATACATTGAACAATTTTCCCATATTTAGAGATTACGCATGTGCGGTCCTAAAGTCGGACTTTTTTCGGGCCTTAAGTCATGTTATTTTAAAATGTTATATTTTGAAAAAAATATCGTTGCACTTGAATCGTATAGAATGTTTGGAAGTATTTATACAACTTTTTGTTGACATTTGTAAGATTTCTGAGAGATACTTGAAATAAAGTTAAAAAAGCTCGATAAAAAGCCGACTTTTGGCCCGACTACGGTCCGAGTAGTTATTATATAAAAAAACTCTTAAAAGTCATATAATATCACTATTTTTACATGAATGTCAAGATTTTTAAGATAAATTAATGCATTCACTTCTTACAAATACATTTTCTAAAATGTCGGGCCTGAGCCCGCACATGTCTATTAGAGATCAGTCAAATGATACATTTGAACCCTTACTTGTGTTCTAATGTGCGAAAACATTACAAGTCACAACTAAACAAATTAATTTTTATATATTTTTACATAATATATATATTTCAGCCTCAGTTATTACGTTCTTAAAAAAATATAGATAATAAGAAATAACAAAATTAATTATTTATAGCATCCTTAATTATTGGAAATGAATGTTTTATATGAATGTTTTTTGGAATATAATGGCTGAGTTTAAGTGATGAAACTGTAATGACTCTAAATTATGAAGCTTAATTTAATGCTGTAGTTAGTATATGTTGAAAAATGTTGTATACAATTCAAATTCAAAATTATTTTATATATATATTGTTGTATATATAAAAAGTATTAATATTTGTGTTTGTTTTCAAATATCTTATTTATAATATAATGAACAAAATTGAGTCTGTTTAATACTGACTAGTATTATATAATCAGAAAATCGATACAAACTATTGACGATATCGTCTAACATTTTCCAAATGAAAAAACAATGAAACATCAAAAATTCATATATTCGTTTGCTAACCACGTTTGCTTGAACATCATGCTAATCAAGAAATCAATATCAGAAATTCAATATCTGAACGTCACATTTTCATTTGAGACAAAAGAAATGTACTATTATATATCTCTCATTTTCTAACTCGTTCACTTTACGAGTATATGAAATGATGATTATCTTTTGCAAAGTAACTTATGCGGACTACAAAGTTGCGCTATTCGTAGAAAAACTCGAGATCGACCTTGGGTCAAAATCGAGTTCGTGCAATCTATGCCCGGGTGTCGTTTTTCATAATGGTCGTGGTCTTCATCTTCTCATGCGCAGAATCGTTGTGCGCATCTGGTTCAATATACGCTTCACCCTCGCCCTATTCTCGACGGCACTCACAACGATGTATATACATATATACATGTGCACGCGTCGTTCCATGAAAATGCATCTCATCGAGGGGTCCCACCCCAATGAGCTTTCCACCTGGACTCCTCCCAGTCTCTCAGCTCGTATTTCCTCGAATTTGTTCGATGGCAACAGGAAAACTCCGCTCGCCGACATGCACATCTTACGAATCACCGCGTTAAACCGAATTTCAGAAGACGAAAAAAAAAGAAACAGAAAAAACGAATCAAAAGAAATTGCTTGGCAAAAAAAGTCTAATTTCTTCGTTCAACCAGAGATCCAAGAACTACTACTTTCGACGTATACATTTGAAAGCTTCACTTTGAATTAAGCGAATGACTACGTGTATTGCCAACAACATTGTCCACAGATGCAGATCCCGGGAGCACGTATTTGAATTCTTCAAACATTTCACGTGACCATGTTCTCTCGTCGTCAATGTAACTGTCTGAATAAATTGTATTACACAAATAAATCGACTAAAAGATCTTTGACGTCAAATATGTCGGACAAAAAACGATCATTTGTCGAAGTTTTTGCAATACAGATTTTTATATTTTACCAGTGAAATTTGTGCTTGTTTATGAAGATCTTGATAGTTGATAATATTATTAAGAAATATATCCTTATCTTGTATTGCAATTTTTTACATCGATATAATTCAAACTCCAATCAACTCGATTTCATTTTTTATTTAAACAATTACGTGAAAGCAGTGTGTACAAATACTGAAAATCTGTCTTAAAGATCTGATAATAAATTTTCAAAGATAAAATTAGTTTTTTATAATATTGTTTTTTTTGTTGCTAATAAATCATTGTCAAAAGTTTATTTTAAGAAACTTTTTGTACGAAAAAGCTTTAAATTCCAAGCAAATTTAGTAATTTAGTGAATACCTCGCAAGAGCGAGATATTCGCTAAACCGATGTATACATTTTTTCGTCAAGATGCAGTTGTTGTAAAATATAGCATCTTATTTTAAGCAAGTTGGATAAAGTTCAATCTTGGAAGATAGGAATGCCATGTAGCCAAAGGATGCTAAAAGTGTGGAGAAAATAACGTAATATGAAACACAGGGTAATACGTTTTCGTGAGCAACTTTGCAAGAGCCTCATGGTGGGGATAATTATCCTTCTTGTTCCTGAGTTAGCATAGTAACGTTATATACTTTCGAATTTACCCGGTAGCTCGTCGTCTATCTTCGCTCTATATCATTTTTCGACGCTACCGGAAAATGAGGAAAGTTTTAATACTATCGCGATAGCAAAACTGACTTTGCTGCGACGGCATTCAGCTAAGTATATACACGTTACAAGCCAATTACGAATTCACTTCGATTATACAAAATTAATGTACATTGATAAATGTTGAAACGGAAATATAAATAAAATCGAACATAATTTGGTAAGATTAACTAAAAATTTATATTGGACTTTTGTTGACGACTTAGCTAAAAATGTAAAAAGAAAAAAAAACATAAAAGCATATGTTTTAGACTGTTTATATGATTGCAAAAAGATGAATAAGTGCCATACATCAATACAATTATTTCTCACCAGGACTCCTACCGACTAAATTATTGAAATTCTCTCAATAGGAATATCGATTTATTCAAATTGTAAAAGATATAAAAATGACAACTTTGTTATTTGAAATAATTCATGTTGATTATAAGAAAAGTTAACCTTTTGATTGTAATTGAAATGTATATTTATAGGTAAAAGTAAGAATCTTGTCGAAATTTAAATTGAATATTTGAAATTATAAACATTGTGTATTGCAAAATTTGTGTATTTCTTTGACATGGCAGCTAATGGTTGTACAAAATACGAAAAACGCTTAAAATACAATTTATTGAACAGCACCGCGGTTGCCAATAGTATTTTAAAAACTCGGTTAATGATAACACAATACTGTGTCTTCATTGGCAGTAAATCTCAACTTGTCTCATAATTTTTGTGAACATACAAAATCACTACAACTGTATAATATCAACATGTATGTGTCGCTGTTTCTTATGCTTTTCAACGGCACTATATGACATCGCGTCAATTCTCTTAAAAATAAAAGCTGTTACTTGATTTTTATTGTTCAAATAATATAATTAGAATTTTTTTTAATTGTTAATTAAAACACAACTTATTTTTTGACATTTATTTGATAGTTTGCTGCAATTTCTATGAATATTTTGCATTAATTTAAATTTTATATTTCAGTGATACAAACAATATTCAAAAATAAACACATTTATATAATTATTTAATGGAAACTTAAGATTTAATGGAAATTAAAGATAATATCTATCAAATTTAAATAATTTCATATTTATTATATATATTATTTTAACTGAGTAAAATAATTTATATTTCTATTAAAATATGAGTTTTAAAATTGCAGTAAATTATCTATAAAATTATTTTTGCACTTCTAATTCTTATTTATTTATAGCATTGATGATAAGATAAACTTGTTCATGTATTATAATTTAAACATTCTTTTGAAACATATGTAATATCAGTAATATTTCAATGAAATCACATTAAAGTATTTTTTTCGTGTGAATCAAAATTAGAGTATTTTAATGTAAGCCGCAAAATTGTTTCTGTAATCTAAGGTTGAAATTAGCAGATAAATTGCATAATTACATGACGTAGAAGTTAAGACTACCTTAAAAAGGAGTCTTGTAGTCAAAGCACTGAAGTCGAATGAGAGCCAATCGAGTCTTAATTAACCGAAGCCGTAATATAGTTGCCACCCATGAATGGCGAAACAATTTACGTCGTAACATGTAAGCAATTTTCATACTCAACATTTTATTATTAAATATGTCAATATTAAATTTGTTTTTTTAACATACAAATTAACTAAGTTACATTAACAAAATAATTATTTCTTAAATTTAATTCACCTTATTTCATAAGTCTTTGTAACCGAAACTTTTTTGATTACATTTTCTAAATTCATGTCTTTATGGATATTCTATTAAATTCTTTTGCTGATTTGTTGGTTCACAATATATATGCTAAGTCAAATAAATATTAAATTCGTATGTAATTATCTTACAACATGATTTATGGAGTTTCCAGTTAGCGACTTTAATTCAGGAATCATTATTAAATTCTTATATTTATTACCATTTATTATTTCTACCGCTATATTAAATCTTTGCATTTTTTTTCTAGAATGACTATAAATTATTTTTTATCCAATCTATTATTTTGCTCCAATTAAATTTTTTCCTTGTAGCTCATTAGTTTCTTCATTCGTGTTATGTCAGACTTATACCTAACTTAAGCGTCGGCATTCTTCTTTAATGTAACTATATACTGGATGACTCAAATATTGCTATAGGGCTAAAACAGTTTTGCACTATTTCGGTATGGTGAAAAAAATTTCTTACAATTTATTTAAATTGTACTTTTTGGTATTATTATTAACATGCAATTGTTTATTTTCAAATTAGGATTGCAATACTAAAGTTTACAAAAATCTATAGATAATAACTAATATTTATACAATTGTAACATAATATTTAAGTTAAAATTTGCACGAATAAATCACTGGGTTTTTCATCTAAAAATATAAATGTTACTGTAAGATCAAAAGGATACTAACAGAATATCGATACATATTTTTCAATTTAATTTTAAAATAACTCTGCGAGATTGTATTTCGCGCATAAAGTTTTCTGTAACATTGTAAACTTGAAAGACCGGTTTTAATATATACTTCACCTACTCTGTATAAAACGAGACGGCGGTGTTTTAACGATGCACAATTATATCAGAATTGAACTGATTTATAAAGAAAAAGGTATTGCATTTTTATTGTTTATTTTTTCCAGTAGCATTGTGATATTTTTACCACATTAAGATAAGCTGGGTAATAAAATTTTTTAACTCAAGTTGTCTGTATTTTAAGCCACATATTTTCTTATTTTTTACGCAAAACATATTCAAATTTCAGCCACTTACAATTAATTTAACATATTAATATATAAGTGAAATAATGAAATTGGTGTTTTTAACTAGATGATCTATATAGATTATAATATATTTTTGCATCATATTCAATTTTAACTTTGAAGTTTTGACTTCGATATTGCACATTTGTACGTGGTCAAAAAGGAGGAATGAAATTCCACTATAGTGCTTCATTTCACTTAAGTCTCCCTTCTCAGGGTGTACTATTTAATTCGGGTTACTCTTGTCTTATGAGAACAACGACAGACACGTCAAAGATACGCAAACACTTCTAAGTGATTGTCATCGTAAATTTTATTAGACCCAGTATCTTTAAGAGTCTTGTTTTTTTTCCAACGGATTTTCAGATTTCCTTGCGACTTAATGAAATTATGTTAAGGTTATTATTTTGATCTTCGATTTCTTTTTAAAAGCATACTCTTTTTATAAGAAGATATATCTTTGTATTTTCCATATATACATGGAAAATAATTTATTAATTGCTGTTATGCATACTATTTTTCATCCAGAAAGATTGTATTCTTACTTTAGTACTGAGTATAGTAATTTCTGAGACACTCATATTCTAAGTGTATGTTTTAAAGATTGAAAAGTCAGAGTTATTTTTTTTATTTTAAACTTTCATTTATTAACATATAAGATGACATTTTCTAACATTAATGATAGAAGATTCGAAAATTTATAATTTATCAAATTTACATCGTTATCAAGCCATTGCACATATATCAAAGTTAAGAAACTGCCACTCTACGTTGATTACTTTTGCATTTGACTTCTGTTATCGCACAAAATTGAATTCCGAATATTTGTTAAATATAAAGGAAGTATAATGTATAATGATTAAAATTAGCATATGCAAAATTAACATAATTATCTGATATTATAATAATATTGCTAAAGAATACAACATTTTTATTGTCGTGATAAAGATTTCAAGTTATTACTACACGTTTTTTCGTTTTGAATAAATTCATCTCACAGTGTTTGACAACTATTTAACGTTTAGGCTGCTTGAGGCATGATTTAATAAATTTTATTATAATAATTTGCTACATTAATACTGATATATATTATTTTATTCTCATATATAGTGATTATGTACCTAAATTTTTTTTAATAACAGTTGCACGTTAGGATTAGAAAATAAGCTTGGAAGGAAACGGACGTTACACAAAGGTAGACGTCGGAACTGGAATTGGATTATGAAAAAGGGGAGCATTTATATATTTCTTTTTTGCGACAAGGGCGTGACTTGGCTTGAAAATCTCCGTCGTATCTGAATTTAGAATGGTGGAATAACTTTAATATTTAAAGCAATTCATGCAGTACTAGATATGGATGATATTGAAATATCACTAAAATTCTGAGACCTGCATATTTGCGTGAATATCTGTTGTATATTTTAATATGTATATCCAATTATTCATATCGTCGAATAGCACATCTGATTTAAGAAATAAATCATTCCACAAAATTTAATGTTTAATATAAAACTTCAGACATTGAAGAAGAAAAGGTACAGAAAATACAGTGGTATTGGTATCATTATAAACAATTTTGTTTACGTATCAATTTCCACGTTCCGGAAATAAGTATGATACACTTTGTATGTAAAATAGAGATATTATAAATATTTACAGTATATTTTGTTCGCTTTTTTTATCTAAATGTAAAAAGAAATATAAAAAATATTATCAAAAATGTTGTCACTTTAACACGATTTGTCCTTTTCGTGTGAGAAAGACATTTTATGAAATATCTTTTCAAAAAATATGGTTATTTTCATTTTCAGTACCGATGATCTTGATTTGTAATTCAAGATACGTATGTTCGAAAAAGTAGAATTTTAAATTCTAGATATGCGATCATATTTGGTGCAGAAATTGGCGAATACGCAAAAACTTACTACGTGTCTTTTCATGAAAAGTCTGTTAAAATAGCTAAAACGTGAAGCGTTTACACTTAATTATCATTTAATGTTAAATGTTGTATTGAAACTATAAATTTAGAATTATCTGAATATATTCAGATAATTCTAAATAAAATGATGAACAATTTAATGTTACAAATATATAAAATGAGTATATTTTAAACAAAAAAGTAGTTTATTTGAAGTGTTGGAAAATCAAATTTAAAACAGTTATGAAATCAGGAATTGTTTGCTTTGCTTTTTTATTAGTTTCGAAATGATATTGTTTGATTTTACTAAATAAATCAAAATATGACTACATAAAGTTATATAAATCAGAAAGAATGTATACTGTTGACATTTTCATACCATTTTATGGTTTACTGAAACGAAAGGGTTTACGTATACTTGACATATTTTCGACAGGTTCTGTTTTTTGTTCATTTAATATTTGGTTGAAATTTTCTGGTGTTGTCTAGAATGGCTGATTGAAAAAGGCCGCTCTTAACCCTTTCACAGTAGGATTTATAGTTTTACGGCTTCATCGGAAATTCAAAGTCGTCAAACTTGTCGCAGTATCCTTTAACTCTTTCGTTTTTCTAGCCTTGGCCTTGATGGAAAATTGAAGTTTGTATACATATAATGTGAATGAATTTCACAGTGTGGTAAAAAATAACTCTTCCTTGGTAATAAATTAGTACAAACTTGTTACCTGTATCTTAATTTATGAATATAATTTGACAAACTACATAATTAATACAAGTTGGGACAAATACACACAACGTTAATATAAAAAAATTATTATTTAACTTGATTTTTAAATCTTGTCCAAATTTATTTTATGTTAATATTGTAGAATTATCGCCAGGATTGTTAGACTTTAATAAATTAATCGGTCTTTTAAAATTTCGACAATTTTATTTGTCTTCATCAGAAGGTTAAAATGTGGTGTTCTATTTCCAGAAATTATTCACACTTATTTATATAATTATATATTATAAAATTTATTTATTATAAAATTATAAAATTATGTTTGTTGTTTACAATATATTTTGATTTTATTTTTTTAAAATATGTATTTAAAATATATAAAAAAATTTTATTACAATTCACTATACGATTTTTATAAAATGAAAATCAAACATTATGCAACATTATTTATAAAATGTAAAAAAGTTTTCAATGTATAGTAGTTAATATAGACGATAACTTGATATATTTCACCTTTAATTGTCAAAAGTATAAATTCGATTTCCCAATTTTTTTCCATTTATGTAAAGTCAGGTAACCCTTTCACACTACAAACACTTTTTATATAATGCTTATTCAGCAAACATTTATGAGCTTGACATGATATGACCTTTTATGTTTTTTAATTTTAATTTTTAATTTTAACTCAATTTCTTATCACTGTAAAAAATAACATTACATATTATTTGAAACATATATTTGATTCATGTTTTGTAATTTAATTAATTTTTTTAATTTATTTATAGAAAAAACTTACGTAAACAAGATTTTTTAAAAATATTTATTAAATTAAACATTATTTTTACCGCTTACTCATGTTTTTTACTTTATCCCACACGGAAAAAAATCACGACTATTTCAAAAATTCATGCCTGTTATTTTTTGCTTGCCTTCATCTTATTTTCCTGCGCCAAAGAAAACGAGGCTCCAGAGATATTCACCGAGCGTGGGTAAGCGTCATGAATATACAGTCATACAGGTTTTATCGTAATCACAAGCGTGATCATTTAAAACAAAATAACATGATGGTATTTTATCACGTTGCAAAGCTCCAGTCATTTCTTTCAAGTTATCACGTTATCATCTTATTTGAATAATATTGCAATATTCATAATAAATTTGCAATAATTTATATGTTGCGGTATTAAAGTTATAAAATAATATAGTTTAATAATAGAGTAAATATACAAAAATTGTTATTTTTTTAAGTTTCCTAAAATAAATTATTACTATGCGCTAAGTTATACTTTATTACTGAACAATAGTATATTCAAGCTTTGTACAATTTCTTGTCGATTGTGGCGTGGAAGAGCGATATTTGGATGAAAACATTATGTTCATATTAGCAATACATCAAGTTGTTGGTTTCAAAAAAAGATTAACTTCAAAAGACGATTCTTTTGAACTGCATGGAGAATTTTTTATAATGTATACAGATTTTTGTCTTTCTTTTGGAAACATTTTTTCTACTTTGTCCGTTCACTTCACTTAGTTGCGCCAGGTTTTTGCGAAAAGTTTACAAAGACTCAGAAGCTATTTACAAAATAAAGGAACTTGTAAATGAATGAAGAATATACGCATATATCGTAACTTTTAGTAGTAGGTCGCATAAACGATGTAGAGCTACAACCGTACGGTGGCAACCAAATAAAGCTGCGCGTTCGCTTTTATGACTACCAATAAAGTTTTAAGTGTTAATAAAACGGTTAGCCAGTCAGCCATGTCCATAGCAAAGTGCGCTGTCTTGGCAGGCGCGTGCCTTTGTATTCAACAGCGAATTGTCTCACCTGAAAGTTTGTTTTCTACGTGAATCATACTACGTATGAATGTAGATCAGTGTCAAGGTCATGCGTAAAATGACTAGTATATTACGCAACGATCGTAAAAGACAGCATACGTACTTCCGTGTTTTATATTGATGCAATATCATAATTTTATGCGTGCGTAATGCGGTTTTATGAAGACAAATAAACGTTTCTCGCAGGTTATAAAATGCAAACATGTTTTATTAAATGTGTGACTATTTATTACAATAGATGAAAAAGACAGTATCTTCATAGATATGTATTTAATGAAAGATGTCATTAAGCAAGATTTACACGAAGCATACTGGATACAGAATTAATTAAAAAATTATTTCAATAGCTTACTAAATCTGTTATTTTCATATGTTTGGTTTGTAAATTATTTTTTTTATTTAGATTAAAACATCAATAGAAAACTGTCTTCGTTACCTCGTAATGACTTAATGACGTAATGACTAAAAAATATATCACCAAAATTCATATAATGATTAAATAGACTCTCAGAAATAGTCTGCTTATAAGTTTAGTATTTAGTAAGTATTTCTTCTATAGACTGGTTTGTTAACAACAAAATATATTAATATGTATTTAAAACAAATCGTCTCATTCTATATTATAATTAAGAATAATTATTTATAATTGTGCTTCTATTAAAATGTGTGAAAAAGTAAAATGAGTAGTATTGATTGTTTATACACAGAATTTATATATTCAAATAATTTAGTTTAATTTAATTTTAAATAAATAATAAGATACACAAAATTTGATAAAATATAAATAATGTCTCATAATTACTAAGTTTCTTTTTAAATAAGAATATTTTATCTAAGATTCTGCTAGACTCAAGATTCTATTTCTAAGAGTGATAACTATATTTTCCAGTATAAAATATTTATATCAATGAATTGGTATATTTTTGCAATTTTGAAAGTTATCATTTATAAGCACAGTCGATATATAATACTTCTTACATTCTTTCGCAAACAGCCATGTGTGCGGCGCCATGCTGCCCTTTAAAAATATTTCCATAAAAGCGCCTCAACCAATTAAGCTAAAATGCCAAAGGTATCGACAACTTAGCATTTGTAATTTTTAATTCCTACACGTAGATAACGTACACTTGATTCTCCGTAAAACAGAAAAACATCTCACTTCAATAATGTTTTCACGTATATTAAAAGAAGTTGTGTTCTTTATTTTAGTTTTGCTTTATAATTTAGCGAATATAGTCAATTAAAACAATTATTTCATTAATTCTGTTGTGACTACTATTCACAAAATATTAATACAAAATAAAATATTTTGAAAAAAAATAAATAAATAAATATTACATAGAAAATATTATATATAAAAGAAGCAGTTCACTCTTTTTTCTTCTAATCATTCTTATTGTTTGATTTACTTATAGAGAATTAGAAGCTTGAGCGACAACGAAAAACATGCTGACATCTAGCGGATCTTTTGCAATGCATTTACATATATGTACATGCGGATACTATTGAATGTGTTTTTATTTATTTATTTATCTACTTACATTTATTGTATTTCAGGAATTTAATCAGAGATACAATATTATATATATATTTTATTCGAGATACAAGCTGAAAAGTGTTCAAAATGAAGACAAATAAGAAGAAAAAGATTAATAAATAATTTAAAAGTTTCATAGATAAAGTAGAGAATGTGAATATATAGATATAAGTAAGCATACATTATATCCAAAACAAACCTCGCAAAAATTGAAAGAATTATTTTAAAAAATATTATATAGGTGTTATTATTACAATAGACGAAGTAACGCAGAAATTGATCAAACATTTTAAAAGGAAAAAATTGGCACTGAAACATAATACACGATGTTGTTATTTTTACACATTATGCATTGTGTATTGGTAATTTTTAATGCGAATATTAACTTCTTGTACTATTTAACATAATTAACTACATATGCGTTATAGAAATGCAGATCAATGTACCTATTATTTTAAATTTTGCCACATAGTATACAATCTTTGATTAAGTAAGTAAATAACTAATAAAAAAGCAAGACATAACAATAATAATTACACATAATTTAAAACAATTTTACAGTAAGTGATTACTGAATTTGCTCAATCTTCAGACTGATGTAAATTGTGACATTAAGGTACTGCTAAATTAATAATTAATTTTCAAAAACTGCATGCACATTTTTAAAAGCAGTTTCAGCGGAATCGTGCTCAGTGTACGCAATCATTCAACAAGTCACAGTTAATTCTTAACGAAGAACTGTTTATACGAATTCAACAACATTGTACATCTACTTATTGAAAAACGTATTAAACATAAATTCCTATTACTCTGCAACTAACGTCCTTTCATATTTGAGCGTCATTGATCTGAATTGACACCTGTATATATGCACCATTTATTATGATTTTTCGAGTAGATGTCACGTGATGAATCGCGATTGCAGTAAACGTGACCTACCCTAATGCTGACGGGTGTAAAGTCAAGGCAATATAAACGAACGTTTACAGGCTCGTTACATTTTTATGGGCTCAACGCCAGCACCGTGGCACACTGCGGTGTGACCATCAACGGAGTGTCGTAAACCATCGACTACATCTCACACTTAGCCTCCCCTCGTCACGCACACCTCCTACGGACACATCCTCGTCAATTTACTATCATTCTATGTTTGGTCCACGTGGTAAGATGTACGCGCGCGGCTACGTCATTCAAAGCGTCACGCGCCCGTTGTAGACGAGCAGCCTGAGTTACGTCAGTTTACTGCTCGTAATCATAAAATTTTTTATGTCCTCTCGTGCGTGCCACCTATTCCTCTCCCTCTTCCCCCATTTAGCACTTCATGATTCTCAACTGAAATCACTCTAAAATTAGCAACATCAAAACGACCTTGGCTCTCGGGTTATAGACTTAATAACGGTATTTTTCGCGCCCTTTTTCAAGGTCGAGCCCGCTTTATTAGATTCGATGATACATATAGAACAACCTTATGCTTATGCATTCTTATTTAATGTTAGTTTCATAGATCTTTACTATTATTCTACACTCATAAAATTACTTGTAGGTATAAATGTGTTTAGTTATACATAAACATTAAAACTACTTTTCTTGAATAAAACTTTTTTTACATAAACTCTAATTAATCATTTTTCGAAAAAGGGTTGGTTTTTTATATAGTGAAACTAAAATGCCTGAGATATTATTTAATATACATTAAATGTAAAATGCGCAGCCATTTTGTTTGCTGATTTGTTCACGCCTTCCCGTAATTTCTTGCTCCCATAAATTTTGGAAAGGACCTCCTCCCCGACGTCATTGGCTGGCGTGTCAGCCATCATAACGCTCATTATGCAAACTATGCGAAGAATCCACGATGGCCGCCAGCTCTATGACCAATAGGAATCTACGGTAGAGCGGCCATCATAAAGAGGGTTGTTCCCATACTCTGTTGGTATTTCATTTAGTGCAAAGTACCGACGTACGCGTACAGATGGCGTTGCCAACCACTACTAGAGCAATTAGTTAAACCAACTAATTCTTAAATAATTTGTTTAAACATATTAAAATTTAACAAAATAACAGAAAGTTTTTTATTTAAGTGATTTTTGGAAGTATTCAAAATATGAATTACCGTAAATGTGACTTATGAAGTTTTATTAATTAATGAGTTAATTGATAAATGTAAGATAAGTTAAAATGGAAAATTATTTTAACTATGTGAAATGTTGTTTCTTTATGAAAATTTACACTCTTTAGCATTTTATTAACATATCATTTATTAACAATTACTTCAATGAATTTAGTATAATATATGTACATACAATGCACTTATTAATTTAGTACATAAAAGCTTTTGCATAATTATTTGTTTAATTATTTCAAAACGAAAATTTCACAATTACGCCAAATAGTTAAAAGTGTATGCTGTACTTTTTTAAAATAATGTACTACATTTAATAGAATAATTTTTTAGGTATATGTTTTTTAGGTGAGTTATTTTTTCTTGTAACATTATTTATTTCTATATATTGACAAATTTAGGGAAGGTTTTTAAGAGGAATTGTGCATAAAATAAGTCAAAAAGATTATTATATAAAGTTGTAGATATAATTTTACGATATAAAAGTATAAAGATAATAAATAATGAAACATTTATTCATAACAAATTATTGCAGTGCCTGTAAAATTAAAACACCTTCGAATATATTTCCCAAATTACTTTGCATTGACATACAAATCAAAAATATTTTTTAAACCAGGTCAGTTTACTCAAACATTACTTTGTATTCGGTCAACGCAAGCATATTTTTGAACAATTTCTGGAACGATAATAATTATATCTGTCTAAAATACAGTAGATGTTATTATAAGTTACCACATGACATAAATATTGGCATAGCACTGCGAGCGAATGTTTTTTGCGATGAAAGAAAATCATTATTGCTTTAAATTAAGAAAACATCATCTTTTAAGATAGAATAGATGATATATGTATTATATCTATGAAAACCTGTTTCAACAGAAGGGAAATGAATGAAAAGATATTAATTTTGTTGCAAAACATTTTTATTGAATAATTTGTATGATACATAAATTTTGTTAAATAATTTTTTATGTTTATTTGTTACATTATATTTGAATTTCAGATTTTAAAATAATTTAAGTTTATTTTTAACAAATTAATAATTTATGTTTAATTAAGAAAATTGTCGTATTATATTTTTCCGACGGCAAGTCGAATGAACGCGTTATAGAACACTGTTTTTCATTACGATGTATTATTTTTTAATTATAGTTCCAATACACAGTATGTAGAAATTTTTTATTTAAATTAACATTTATATGATTTTTGTACGAAATATTTAAGTTTGTATAAGCCTAATTAAATTGCATTCATAGACCGCTCATGCGTTTAGTTAAACTTTATTGAATAATCGTTAATACATATTAATGATGAATCATTACACTGAATAGTTTTAAATCAATACGTATAGAAATAACGATTGGCTCTCAAAAAGAGAACCTTTTAAAAAAAAATCGTTATACTGAATGACATATGTATGCATTCATAAGATTCGTAATAAAATAGATCAAAAGTAACATTGTATCAGTTTTGATGATATACTGTTAGTTCTTAAACAGAAACACATTTTTTTAATAATACTATCCAAAATTTCAATTTTTATTAAAATAATCCATAGTTAGGAAACATAATTTTACATATTAAAAAATAAATTTATTCTGGTAAAAATTATATATAATAGCTTTATACAATACATTTTTAAATTATTGTCAATCATTTAATAAAATGTACTTATTGATTTTTCTTTAATCATTTGTTAACTTAAAGGCATTATTTTATATTATTTTTGGCATCTATTTGAGAATAAGTAAATATAATATGAATTATTTAAATATAATATGATAATTTTTATTTGTTAAAAAATATTCTCAAAGGTCGATAAAATAATTAAAACAGTTTTTTCGCGCTAACTTTTGCAGAAGTAAAATATTTCTGCACATAAAATTTCGTATCCCCTTTATTAAATCGGAGGATCATGTACGTGGAATCGAAAAGAGCCTTTATCGAGCTTAAGACCAATCATGTGTATATCGGCCGTACTCAAATCCGGATAATTATGTTCATGGTTTTATTATACCAAGCATTTGCGACTTTATTTCGTGAATGGCAGTCAGGACGACAGGAATTCTCGTTTGTAAAAAGAGCTCAACGAATGTCTCCTTTTTCTTCATTACTTTCAATATTTTTGCTTTTGTTTTTTCTTCGTTATAATTTTTGTTTTTTCTCCATTTTTTTCTTTCTCTCCCCTCAAAATTGACCAACCTCCAACAGGATTGGTCATTTTGAAGAAATTTTTTCTGTTCAACGTAAACTTGTCATCCAACTATCCTACAGGATTTGCATTCGTTTGTCGAAATCTGGTTGTTTCTTTTTTTTCTCCCTGCAGTTTCATTATTTACGATTGCCTCCATGTTAATAATAAATGCCTGTATGAATTTGTAAACAAACATTTTATAATTTATAAACACAGGATTTAAATGCAAAAAATATGTTTTTTAAATTTTTATCATAAGAAATATAATTGCTGAAATAAAAATAAAATAGTTAACTATACAAATATATTTTTTTATTTATTTATTTAAAATGTATAATTCTTTAAACAATTAACAATTAATTTGTTTACATTCTGCTAAAAAAATTGCATATAGAAGTTAAATAATATTACCGAATACACTTATTTTTTCTCTTTTACGCTGCGTCTATATATATAGTTTTTGCATCTTCTTTAGATGTGGAATGGCAATAAACACAATAATTAATTATTTGTTTGATAATATATTTGTTAACTTATTACATTAATTCACCATAAACATTATTTTTAAGCAAATATTCTGATAATGAAAATAAGATTCATGTTAATTAATTACGCATTTTTGCTGATGAATTTTTATTCAAAATTAGGTTTTAACACTTGTAAATTTGAGTGACAAATATTTCAGTAATTACTTATGCTGTTAATATTATAAAACAAATAGAAATCATATAAAGTACGGTATAACAGGTGTCAGGTAATAAGAACTTGTAAATGAATAAATAAAAATGTGTTATCTATAATTGCAAAGATGAATTGCTACAACCGTTAATCGAAAATTATACAACAGTTTAGCAAAACGGATATTAAATATCGATTTCAGTCATCATTAATGCTTACTTGTATATATTGCATATTTTTACTTATCACCGTTTTAATCTTACATAGATAGAAATAAGAATGTAAATTTTCAAGTTTAAGTAATTATACATTAGTTGAAATGTAAAAAGTAATATGAAAAATTTATTATACTTTGCATATACATAATGTTCAGCTAAGATCAATTAATTTTATCGAAAGTTGTACAGTATTGCGAATACTTGGTTTATGGAACTGTGACTTTTCAAAACATTAATTGATCTTTCATATAATTTGTATGAAATTGATTGCTATAGTTACTGTTATTGGAAGTTTGTTGAAAATGTATTTTAATATTAAGAAGATGTTTCAGTTAAAATACTATAATCAAATTGGTGTTTATAATTCTTTTTGCAATGTGCTTTTTTGTCAATACAATCAAGATCATGTATTAAAAATCTAAAAAAAATTCATTGTTTATGTTATTAATAGATTAATATCAATAGATTTTGCTCTAATTATGTTTAGAAGAATAAGAAGAACAAATTGTAAAGACAGAGTCTTGGTATTTATAAAGAAAAAAAGTTATGGACAATCAAATGAACGAAAGCCGAAAATGAGGTGAAAAGCGAGACATTAAGAAATATAGACATATAATGAAGTACAAGAACGGCACGTGCAAGAAATGAAATTTTTATGTTGTTGATGTGTCCAAATGTCACCATATTAGGTTATATTAGCATTTCTTAAATCTTAGATATTAATTTAATTTAGTATACATATAAATGAATTGTTTTATTGTCTTAATTTACTGTTTTATTAAATACAATTCTAGTTATACTAAATTGTCAATAAAATTGTTATAAAATTTATTATTTTATGGCAAATTTATAGTTTCTGTATAAACAAAAACATGAACAATTTACAAAAATAATTTAGATATTTGAGTTGTTATTGATTTAAGTCAACAATATTTGTGTAAGTGGCTCTAAAACGAGCAGCAAAAATGTTACCTTCAAAGGGCGTTATTCTGTATCATATTTGAAGTATGCTCAGAATATGATTATCACTATAAATGGTGTATATGAAAATGAAAAAATGCCACTCTAATCGAACTACAAAATGGCGTTTTGACATTTTTTAGATATTTTACGATTTTTCGTTAAGTAAATTTCATTTTGGTTGAGATGCTGTGCGTTATTAAGGGGATCGCCGTGATCAGAGGTAGAAAAAAAGCAAGATTAAAGTACGATCGGATCTCCGGATCGTCGGTTCTCAAAGATCTTGCATGCCGCTTCCCTCCGCGCCAAATAGGGGCCATCTTAGCCTCGAGAGACAACACGTAACGCAGTGCCAGTGTGCGTTGTTTACGACCTCATAAAATTACTGAGTTGATGCTTTAAACTGGAATAAAACGATTGCAGGCAACGTGATCCCGTCTGGTTCGCTAGTTATCTATTCACTGAGCGGTTTGGCTCCATGTTTGTCAATGAAAGAGCAATTGGCGGTGTAAAAAGACTATTTTCATTAATTATTTCACCAAAATGTTATTCATGTAGGATGCAAGTTAATTCCATAAATATGTTTACCTTTTTATAAAGTAATTGTGTAAAATCTGCATGTATATTGGATTATGACTTTATTCTAATAAATTTAAAAACTGTGGAATGAGAAGTCGAAACAAATGTATTTTAAAGAGTTAACACATATTTTATTGTACTTCAAAATTTACATTAAATACAGAATGGAACTAAAGAAAAAAGTTGTCAAAATAGAAACATCTTAAGAGTGCTTTCTTGCATGTATTAAGATTAGTTAAACCGTTACATTATTAGTAATTTTAAGTCTCATTAAAAGTCCATTAAACTACCACGAGGTCGATCTCCATAAAAAACAATCCTGTGTATATCATGTATAATCAATAAAGGCATCTAAATTATCAAATTTAGAATAAATTTAAGAACAAATTATCAATAAACTCAGGAATTATCAAATTCATTGAGTATGCTTATATTCATAATTACTACATTTGCAAAACTACATCCTAAATGACTATAATAAAGATACTCGGGATAGTATTACTCACACATTTCTCAATTTTTCCTAAGTTTTCTTCGTATTAGTGAAACTTAGATGATGTAATAATTAATTCTGCGAATAAGTCTTTCTTGAAACCTTCGCCACATTTTTATACATATTGTTTAGTTCGAGAGAGTTTTCTGAATAAAAAGGATTTCGTCATCAATAACGCTTATTTGTTACAAAATATTTTGGTTGATCATATAGAAAAGTACTTAAATTCTCTAGTTTTTCGTATGGCGAAAAATAGATTAAAAATATAAAAATTGCATGAAAATGCATTGTACAATCAAATTTCAACTTTAAAAATAAATATCAGTTTGTTGAGACATTGAAAATTACTTAAAAATAAAAATTTGAAGATTAAAAAGTTTATTATTATATTGTTATATAATATTGAATTATCATTCAGCAAAACTAGTCAACGCACGTTTTACTTATTTAAATTTTTAAATTTTCAAACACACATTCAGCATAGAATTATAAATATATTACTGAATATTTAATGACATTGTGCTCCATTCTTATAATTACTTTGTTGAAAATAATGCATTTTATTTATTAATTTTATATATTACTTATTTTATCTTAGTTGTGTATTGTTTTTTGATAAAACAACTGAGGAATATGCAATTCGTATTAACAAATTACAAAAAAAAAAAAAAAAAAAATATCATATGGCTTGAAATGAAAAGGTATCATCAATTTGAAACAGTCGGGGATTCAAGACTGTTAGATCGTGAATCTCGCACTTTCGTGGTTTTTACATATATTGACTTTGAATTTGCATTGCACTAGAAAGAGAATAGCGATTTAATAGCTGCGGCAGTTGTGAGCATAATTTACCAACATTGTGCAGATTATTATGCATCTTTAAAAAGCGTGTTTCAATGGGCTGTATCGTTGTATGAATAGATATGAGGGAAAAATGATTTTGCGATACCTGATAGGAGAATTCTTTCGTTTCGTATTTTTCTTCAGTTAGCAAGATCTAGTCGTGTTGAGATAAGCCGTTTGCAATATGCATCAAGACAGACTTGTATTCCGCTGTTTCATCTTAACAAGAATTGAACGTATGTTGGAATTTCGTACAATTTGCAATCAGGTTTGACGACGAAATAAACGAGAAACTATCATAAGGTCTTCGATAAAAGGTATATTGTTGTCTGTATTTATAAAATTGTGTATACAACGCTAACAACGTCTGTACTGATAGTGGCATTTATTGATTTTATTAATTGACAATAAATTGGATACTTTTATCTTTAACAGATACCAAATTGTCAAGATTTGAAGTTAAATATTGAAAATATCTGAGATGAAGCTTTATCATATATGGACAATTTAAAAATATCTGGAATAAGTTTACCAAATATGTGGTATGTAATAAAAAATATCTATAACACATATAATATTAAATAAAAGCATTAACTAAATAACTCTTCGTGTTTAAATTTATAATTTATAAAAAAATATAGAAATACAAATTATTTCACTTAAGTTTTTATTAATAGTACATTCTTATTCTAATTTATTGACCACAATTATGAGGCTTCGTAAAAATTTTTAATTTGCAATACACTGAATACATATTGTTCATTATACACTAATAAACATCTACTTCATTTGTTTATTATTATTTAAACATTATTTTAGAAAAGTATATCTTTTATTGTTCATCTCATAACTTCATTACACTGTGCCGTTTTCGTAATAAATTTATTAGAAAATAATCATTAACCTTCAATATTAAATACTTTAAAGGTAAGGTATAAGTAACCTTCGTTGCTGAGTTAATGTAAACGCTTAATTGAGTTAATATTATCTTTATATATACTATATATATAAACATATTCATAACGAATATTTAATTATATACGAAACGGTTCACTAATTTTATAATAGTCTACTTAAATTATAATTAAAATCTTTTCTGCTGCTGAAATATTTATTGAAATCATTCAATTATTACGAATATAACTTCATAAAATGTTCTCGATTTTAATCATCCGAGAACTGTATTACCAAAGTATGCCATTATTTATATGGAATGAGTATTCCATTTATAAAAGTCAACATACTCTATAACAGTCTACGTATTCGGCGTTCCCCTAACATATATTGGATAGTTTTAGCTCACCTTATGATCAAAATGCCTCATATTCCTGAATTTAGTTAGAAAATATTGGTTTGGTTACATAAATAAAAGCATTTAGTAGAATTCCATTCATAAATTTTAATGTTTCAGTTAGATGATTCAGAAAATCAACGTTTCATTCAAGAAGATATATTTTTACGATTATTGCATTTTCATTAATAAATGTCTAATTACACAGAAAACTATATAAATACAAATTAACACATTTTTTTAATTTAAATGCTATAATAGAAATTACAGTATAGTATTATTTTGTATTAAAGAAGCGTAATTAATGCTTTGATGGCATGTCTCTTCACTTGCAGAATATATATATAAGCTGTAAATAACTCTCTCTACACAATGTACTACCTTAACGTAGACGATAGGAGTACGTGTCATTGCATGGTATCATATACAGACCAAACATTTTGCGCATGTTATTTCCTTCTGTTATCATAACTCACAAGTAACAAAGTAATCATAGCAATAACTTATAATATGAATACGTTTACAGTGAACCATTTGTGGCATACCCATAATATTGCATTGCATATACCTCTAGGAAGGTTATAGTCTGACAAAATTGTTACTATTTACTCTTACGCTTTGGAGCTTTGGCAAGTTATACATGCAGTTTATTATTGGTGAATATTATGCTGCAAAATAAATTCTGTATTTAAGTTACTTTCAAACAATTTCATGCAAAAAAATTATTAAAATGAAACGGACAAATATATAATCCTACTAATATATAAATTTCAATCTATGTCTGTCTGTTTGTCTGTTTGTCTGTTTGTCTGTTTGTCTGTTTGTCTGTTTGTCTGTTTGTCTGTGTGTCTGTTACCTCATCACGGCCAAACT
>JABFPJ010000574.1:0-37802 GCA_022817425.1 Gryon sp. ZL-2020 | reverse complement strand
ATGTTTAACATGTAATTAACATAGATAATATTTTTATACATATTAAATATAGTATGTTAAATAATCTAAATTGACTTTGAATATACATCTGAACTAACATATATTATTCTACTGTCTATCAATAACATTATTTTTAAAACATAGATAAAAGTTACATAATATATTATATTTTAATACAATTTTGATAACAGACTTAATTTATACCGTTCTTATAATAAAAATATATTTCATCTATTTACTGAAATTAAGATTTTAAATTATATTTGGAATATCTGTTTGAAGTTTGAATTTTGTTTGTTTGTCTTTTTTATTATTTTTTTGTACCTTCAATTATTTTAATTAATATATTAATAACTAGAAGCATAAACAATTAGGATTAGGATATTTACATATGTTTTGTTCAGATATGTTATAAATATATAAACTCGAACAGCATAATTAATGTTTAACTATTTGTGTTAACAAATAGACCTCGAAATAGACAATTATATACTTAAAATAAATTTGTATACGATTGAATTATAATAAAAAACATAATACATATTCTGAACGTAAAAAATAATACATTTTTAGAAAGCTAAAGCGTTTTTATATTAATTTGATATACATAATTTCATTTTAATTCTTTGTTGTTGAAATTGATAAGAATTATATTTGCAATCAAAAATATTCGTACAAAAAAATAATTAATGGAAAAGTTTCAGTATATACTGTTTCAGAATTATACAAAATATTGCATTCATATTATACAAAATATTTATTATGAAATGCTAAAATGTTTAATTTTAATTTAATTATATTAAAATGTTGTTAGAATATTTGAAAAATAATAATATACCGCATATTTGTATGCATATAATGTATAGAACTTTTTACGTTTAACATTTTGCTTTTTGGAACTTGCTTTCAACAACGAAAGAATAATTATTGTATAGTATTAGTATGAGCGAAGTTATATAATATATTTCGCTTTAATAAAAATTTCCAGTCTCTTGAATCGACCTGCAATTCTTTATTCTCTTAGAATATTTTAACATAGAATAAACATATTGACACTTATATAATATTTGTGAGATTATTTTCGCAATTATCATCATCCGATGTTTCTGGCTCATTACTCAGTTTATTAAAGTCTCGTGTGTTAGGCCTTTTTTCGAAAAATCGGAATTTACGGTTGACACGTTTACCCAGAAAATTTGATAATTTAAAGTTTTCATTTTTATCCGAGTCCCAGTCCATACTTTTCCGATTTTTTAAAGGACAACCTGCAAATCCTGAACATAAACACATATTCATAGATACTTTTTGCTTAATATTTAGATAACTTTATTAATTATGCACAAGGATATAAGCTACTTTTGTTTTTTTCTTTTATAAAACAATAACTACAACTAAAAGAAACAAGTATTTTTTAAGCAACCTGGACATGTAATTTATTAATTTATTAATTACTAAAGGTAAACGTTATATGACGTTATACATAATAATAATTTTTTCCGTTGTTTTTTTATTTACTTTTAGTAATTACAAGCTAATATTAAATTTTTTTTTAATTCGTTTTTTCATATCCCAAGGCATAATTAGAGACAACATAAGATTAGTTAATCTTTCTATACCATGTATGTAACTAATTTAAAAATGCATAAGGTTTCAGTATGCTGAAATTGTTTGAAAGTAATAAAAATAACATGGTTTTACTTTACGGTATACAAAAGATTAACATTTTTATCTTTTAATATAAAAATCAAAATGATATTTAGGAAAACATAATAAACAACATCAACTAATATAATATATAAAATTTACTGAACACAAAAATCAGATAAAGATAAATAAATTATAATAATCATATACAAAATGAACTAATTGCATGCAAACCTACATGCGAAATACAATCATTCTGTTACAGATATAGAAAATATAACTATTTTATAAAAAAATATTACACATTTCATAAAAATTCGTCCTAAAACTTTTATCCTTAAAAATGCAGAGATTTTCACGTTGTTTTCTTAATATATTCTATGATAAATCAGTAATATTATTTATATAAGTGTATAAATAATGTTTTGTAATTTGTATAAATATATATTAAATATTTCAATAATTAAATATTATATATACATTTCGTTTATCTTTTTCGATAAACTATTCAATTGCTTACTACATTTTAAAGTGCACACTTAGATACGATATAGGACCAAATTTTAAATTATTTAAATTCAATCTACTGTATTTATTAGTTTAAATATGAAATTTGAAGTGTATATAAATATTCGAAAATTCACATAGATTCAGTCTTAGGATTGACCCAAAAAGCACTTAAGTGCATTTTTATTTAATAAATTAAATTTCCACGTAATTTAAAAATAATTGTATAAGTTAATTAAATCCTGCTTTTAATGTAAAGTTTATTTTTAGAGCAATATAATACTATATTTTATACTTATACTTATATAATACTATAATTTAACTGAATTCTCCAGAAATTGAACGACTGTTTGTAAGTTGATAAGAAAAAATACATTTTAAATAATTTTTCTAATAAATAATACAATCTGTATTTTGAAGTTATAATAATTATATCACACACAATCTTCACAATATTGTTTATTTAAACAATAAGTTTAAATAAACAACTTATCATATTTAAAATGTCATAAAAATCGTTATATACACACGTCAGTGAAATATAAAAAATATGTTTAAACAAAGTGTACCAAAAATTCACTGATTAAAATTTGTACTGATCTTTTCTCTATAAATATATACATCTAATAAATACATTCACAACACATAAAGCAAATGAATGCATATTCTAAGCGTAATACAGACTTCATTGGACTAGTTTTGTGAATTCAACACGTGGCTCGTAGTAAGAACTACCTCGTTTTCGACATCTTGCGACTACGACTGCCATAATCAAACAAAGAGTGATGAGAATAACAGTTGCAATCAAAACCGAAAAAGATAAAACTAATGCTTCATTTGAGGCAGGTTCTGATAATGGAGCCAGTTCTGGATATGATAGTAAAGAGTTATTGTAATTCGCAACTTTCGTATTGTTTGAACCTATAAACATTTAAATATTAAATTTCACATTAATAAAGAAAAACTGCTTTGAAACAAATACATTAAAATGAATTCTATCTTACTGTAAAATATCATATTACAGCATATCTCACCTTGCGTAAATTTATAGACTTTTCTTAGATTCAATTCAGCGACATAAATTTCTTTACCGTCGTTAGTAACGGCAATATCATGTGGCTGATTCATATCACCATTGGGTCCAAACTGTGATGTAATATTTCCCGATCCAACATCGAGTACATAACCACGCACATGAAAATCATACGGAAAAGTATCTGGACCATTGACTAGATATATTTTATTACGAGCATAGGCTATGCTAAATACTTTCGTCCCAATTCTGGGATCTTTATATTCTTTATGAAATTCCCCATTGCTGCTATAGAAACATAAAATTCGTCCATGCTCTCTATCAGCTACCATAATGTAATTCAGTTCTTCTGCCAATGCTAATGCGTGTGGAACAGAAAACGCATTTGGTGTCAGCTGTTGACCTACAATCATATTTTTCTATTACAAATCAAATCCATAAATTTAAAAATACAAAACATTCGGAATTGAAAATACGTATTGTAATAGATTCAAATTTTCTGCTTTATCGACATAATCAATTTCAAGTACTTAAGCTAATTGTTTACATCATTTCACTTTTTTATATTGCAAAATTTATGCTGTATAACTTTACCTATTTTATTCCACCGTCGTCCCCATTGTAAAATTTTTTCTCCTTTTGCATTATACTTAATAATTCTCGTGTTACAATAACCATCACTAACAAAAAAGTCTCCATTGGAGTGCACAGCAACAGCTGAGGGTTTGCAGAAATGATTGTCATCATTTCCAGGTTCAAATGCCTGGCCAAGTATCAATGACGGTTTTACAATACTGTTTTTAAACAAATCGTCCGTGTCATAAGTCTTTTCATTATTCATCGAGCTAGATTGGCCATTTTTTAAATGTTCTTTGTGCATTTCAATGTCTTTTGCATCAAACTTAAAAACTTGATGCATCGCAACATCCGTGATCCAGTAATTACCCTCGGAGTCTATTGTTAAACCATGTGGCAAATAAAACATATCTTTACCCCATTCTAGTATTATTTCACCATTTTTGTCGAGAACAACAATTGTGTTCTGCGTTATAGGTCCCAAGTATTTGTTGAACCTATTGTTAATATCAAACGTGCCATCATCCCACACCCGGCTCCCCCTGTGGAAAATTACTACATTCCCACTACGATCAATAGAAACCGCAGAAACCTGACCAAAATTCATTTTATCTGCCCACTTAGAATCCCATTTGATGTCTGAAATAATAAAAATAGATATTATATAAAAAATATTTTATATTGCTTTTATAATTATTATTCAATTTATTCATATCAAGAATTAATTCAAATATAAACATACTAGGATCAAGTTGATCATCGGTATTTAAATGAGGAGGAGGAGAATTTTCCATAGGTGCAATGTTCTGAAGATAAGACAGTGGATCAAAAAATTGTCCCTTAGGATTTATATATTCAGCCTGATAATTGATATTCCTCATATTAGCCTAGAAAATAAATGTTAATTAGCAAATGTAATATTTAATTTTGGTAATCTCATTTAATGCTGTTACTTTATTTCACAGAAAGCTAATTTTTCGATTGAGGAAGATACTCTTTCATAAAATTATATTAGCGGTTGATTGTTTTTAAAATATCATTTAAGAGCAATTAAATTAGTGCAATATGTTAAGTAAATTAAAATTCGTTTTTAAATAATTGTACTATTTAAAAATAGAATTAAAAAATAATGATAACTAAATTAAGAAACATGCTAATATTAGTGAAACTTGAACACATATTCAAAAACTATAATAAAATTGCACTTACGTAGGAATTTGCTGATTTTGAAAAAACGGCATTAATAGGATATGTAATAAGAATGTGAATAAATATATATTTTATCATTGTGAAATATATTTATATTTATTCGGTAAAGTGAGTATCAAACGATATTATCCTGAGTATTGTTCACTTTTCTGAAAAGATGTTAAAATGCAATAGTTAAATACTGTTCGGTGGTTAACATGAATAAATATAGATCCCAACAACTGTTGAATCGTCAGCGGCAGCAAGCGGTGGTTTTTTGCCTTATGTTACGATGTATGTTAAACGAAACATAACCAATTATTGCATTACATTAGTAATAGTGTTGCATTTCAAAGCGATGCACTACGTTTTTCACTGATACCGCTCGAAAATGAACGAAAAAATCATTTTACGCGTCAACGAACTTGACGACGTGTCACGCATCATACTACTTCTAGTTTTCCTGATGTTCTCTTCGACAGTATGAAACTATGAATCGGTCGATTTTTGTATTGAGAGAGACAGATAGATAAAATTGTCTCTGTCAAATAAAATGTGAGAGACCTACGCATTTTGTTGTTTCTACATTGCTGCGAACATTTTCAATAGATAATTTTTGGAGTGGATTCCTGTATTATCTACAGTCACTTTAATACCATAGAATTTCTCTTTAAAAGGATAACAGTAGAAGTTTAAATAGAAAGCTGTACTGTTCTTCTATAGATATATTATACAATTTAATAATAATAAAATTAACTATTAGCAGCATATAACTTTTTACATTACATATATTTTTTTTGTATTCAATCTCTTTTGTAAAATTGAAAAAAATTGTGTTAATTTTGTTTTGTGTATGATATAGTGAGAATGCTTATCATCATAAATATTCTATACTTTATCTGTACTGCAAATAATTTTTCACTTTTTACATGTAAATTGTATCTGCAAAGCTTATCGGAATATGCAAAATATCTAATAATTTTATGAATAATGATGATATTTTGATGATATTTTGATGATATTTACACAATACAATATAGCACTCTACTACAGTACGTGTTAAATATATATTGACCCCATATAACTAAATGGTATATAGCCGTGTTATACATATAAAAGCTATTTTGGCAAATATTCTTCCAACATCCATTCGCATATGAATAGGCTTCTTAACTATGGATAACAGAAGCATCTTTAGTCGCTTAAGACGCCAGTGAGATAAAGCGTAACATTCTACTTTCAGGAGAACTCATAGTTCAAGCATTGTTAGAAATGACTGTTATTTGGATTCGTAATAGCTGAAACTGCTTCATACAATACGACTTAATATTTCTTGAGCAATTATTTTTAAACAATGAAAGGTGATAGGATCAATAGATAGTACTTTTTTTCATATATGAAAAATATCCAACTGGTTAATAATGACTTTAATGATTATTTTCTTACTTTCCGAAAATATTATTATATTAATACAAAATATTTTTGATCGCAATTGATAAAACTATGTTTGACTTATTCTATTTTTGGGGAATATTTTTTCAAGTAGAAATGTTGTATGAATATATAATAATATGTAGCAACACTGAAATAATATCCTCTTATAATGACATAACAATGTTTACATTATAATTATTAGCATAATAGTACTAATACTGTAAAGTGACTCTGCTATTTCAATGGAATATGATATTCATTGTAAATAATTATAATTGTACTTTTCTTGAATGTTATATAAAATTCATTATATCCGTTCTTATTATATGACTGAATAAGAGGACCCCAATTCTGGAATTAATTTCAAATCACATTAATAATAATTCTCTAATCACATCAATATAACTATTATATTGATTTTTTATATCTATCAATTAATTTTTTTAACTTATAAATAAGTATTTTAGGATATGACTAATAAATAGTTACAAATTGCCTATTTCATAAGTTCAATTTCATTATTTATTAATATGGTTTTACATAATCAATAAGTTATTAGTACCTTTGTTATTGTAATAATGCATATTTTGATTCATCATTCAAAAATCATTAGATTTGTATATAATAGTTTTCTTAATTGTACAATCCAAAGTAGCAAACAAATCTATTTACATTTGAGTTTGACAAAAAACACGATTAAATTGAATTGCGGTAATAGATCATGATATGACGCATGTATAGTAATTTTGTTTAATTTTTTTTCTTTTTCTCTGTCATCCATCCGTTATCATTTCTTGTTATATCTGTTGTTAAAGGTGCCTTTAACGGCTGAGGAATTCTTGTCCGAACGAGGATGGCTCTATACTGCTTGAAGGTTGTTAGAAATAAAAATAGTAAAGGATCGAGGCAAGGTCTCGTTTCACTTCTGCGCTCTTTGATGCTTGAACCAGATTACTTTGACCTGTGGCAATCTACAAGTATTTCATTGATGTCCATTGTAATTCCAAACATCTCGGAAGAAATGTTGACGAGGATAATTATGTTTTCTTGCACCCGCTTCTTAACACGTACTTTTAACTCAATATTGTTATCTTTTTATGTCATTACTAACACATTTCATTTCTACATTCACTAGAAAGCTAATTATCTAAAAACAAACTGTTGCTTCTTTTAACAAAATCGTTAATATTATATATGAATATTAATTATTGCTGTACTACTATTATACTAAAATTAAGATAAGTCCTCAATATTAGACATGTAACTATAATACTGTTTGATACAATATGTGATATATGGTATTATGCTGAACTTGTTAACACAAGCTAAAACGTTGATATACAGGCTTAGATGCGAACATGCAAACAAATGCTAATACTTTTCTACGGGTTTACATATGCACGATACTTGAAGCAATACTAAGCTTATTCAATTATTCAAGTATAGTTTCAAGTTCGAACAGGTTTCTGTGGTCATTAGAAGACCCAACTAATAGACTCCATCATTAATTGTTGATTTGTATAAAATATTTTATTTTCTTTGATCAACTGTTGAGTAATTCGTTTTCACGTAAACAAATCATTTTGATAATATGATAACCTGATAGATGTCCAATAAATTTTGGGAATAACTGGTTTCGTTGGGTAATTATATACATTTCCTCACATTAAAGATTAATGGTAACATGATGAATTGACTTTGAAAATTGACGAAACAAATAAAACTACTAAGTTACACGACATAATAAATCATCCAAGTCAATGGACCACTTTATTAGGGATTTTTTTCACTAATGCCTTTTACTTTTCAGTGCTTAGCAGAGTTCATAATCTGAAGTTTGCCCAAACCTGCTTAATTAGACAGATACACAGACGCTGATACGATTTTGTATTTCAGACGCACTGTTGGTATCGCGTGCGTTGTTATTTCGAAGAAGTTTTAATTAAATATCTTTTCATGTTAGCGATGTATAATTCGGCAAATTATTGGTCTTTTGTTTAGAAACCATATTTATCTACTTTTTTATGTTGCATTGTTATTATTCGATAACAAACTTTTCAATATACTCAAAGCAAGACATTAATTGCAAATATTTGTACGTTTTTATATTGAAAATAATAAAACTCATGTATTCGGACGATTTAACACATTTCATGTTGCTTTTTTAAAGGTATAAAAATGTTGTTTGAAAATAAAATTTACAAAACATCCATTACTTGTGCATCATACATCCTTATAACAAACGCCACAAATTCCTTTCAAGCAACTCTACAACTCTGCCAATAAACTGTACAACAATAGAATATTATAGAAGTTTCAAATCAAGCAGTAAACTCTAACTGCTATAAACAGGATCCAAATAATAATACGAATGTGGACATAACTGAATAGGTCAAATGATCAACTTTCAGTACTTTGTCTATCCAACACTAGTCGCAATTACATGTGTTTTGACACCTTTTGAATGCTATAGAATTTATTGAAATGCGTGCATAATATAAAATCAATCAGACATTTGAATTACAATGTGATTTTACTTTATACAAGTGTTATAATAAATAATTAAAAATTAACATTTCAGATATATATAGCAAATCTTATATTTGCTAACAATAATTCATCGGACCAATATATAGTCAGTTATTGACTTTGTTATTAAATTTAATCTTCAGTCAACATTGATTACAATTATTGGAGTTAGTACAGTACAGATCATGAATCCACTGTTTTCATGTAACCAAATTTAATCATTACATACTGAAAACTGGATTGTATAAACTGCTATCAGTGTTGTAAATTTGAAATGTAATAAACAATTTTTTGCATTTTTTACGAAAGAAAATGTTTATTGAAATGATAAATAAATATGATAAGCAGTATTATGCATGTTGTAAACATGAACTTTAACTGACCTAATTATGTTTGTTTGGTAGAGAAGCACATTTACTAAGAGATACTGTATGTTTGTTTTTTCATGTAAAATTGTATTGCTTTCTTAATCATTCAACGAACATTATAACTCCAACGGTGTATTTATAAATATATCTTTCCTTCTTAAAAATTAAAATGCGGAAATAAATAGTTCTCTATATTCGGATTTATAAATGATAATTTTTTCTTATATATTTATACTCCGGATGTAACATTTGCACTTTTTATTTAAAAAAATATATTCTTTCAATATTAAGCTACTCAACTCGACATTTTAAGATTTACTTAAAAACTTTTTTTATAATTTTTGAACATTTAGTTTGTAAGATAATTCAATTTGAATTTTCTGTTTTTCTAATCTTAGTAGAAAGATTATTATAGTAGCGTCGCTAATCGTTATGTCATGCTAAAGCATCGTCGATGTACGATTACATTGGCGGGGCTACTCTAACTCATGTATCGAGATAGGAAAAAGAGAAAAATCAAATTGAATTATCTCAAAAACTAAATGGTCAAAAAATAATGAAACGAAATTAAGTGTTATTATTTCATCTATAAAAACGTATTGACCAAATTTCAAGTATATCTTAAAATGTCGAGCTCAGTAGCTTTCTACCTTAGTATCTATTTTAACATACAATTTGCAAAAATAAAATTACATTTATTATTTGTTTCCATTATTTCTTTGACTGTACAAAACCACTCATGAAAATAATATGAAAGCTTTATTTTTACGATTATGACAACTTGTAAATGGTTATAAAAATGTGTATCGATTATATTTATATGAAAAACATTTTGCTTTCGTTGTATTGTACGTGTTAAAAGTATAAAAAAAGGATGCCAAGGACGCTCTCTCTGAAGGGTTGTATAAATGGTAATAGAAAAATGCGAAGATGGTGAGCAGCATTGCTACAGTGGGGTATATGAAAGCGCCGAAGTCGACCGGTAGTCTACCGACTGGAGCCACGCTGTCGCTGCCCGTTGCCGTGTGCTATCGATCGATGCCCTCCTCTCCGTTGACTTTTTTGTAACTTCGACGAGCGGGATAGATCCCGCCGAATATACGCCGAAAGAGAATAGATACGTCTCCTCAGCTTTGATATTCCACCAAAGTAACTCGTTACTTCGTATTTTCAAACCTTCTTTTTATACAATAACCCCCAAACAATAGAATCGAATTCAACAAAATAACATCATTGTCGAACGAAATCTTTGTACTTGATATTACTTATTTTTATTTTTCGACATTTTTCTACATTTCTGCAAGTTGCAGCTGAATTTTAGTATTATTTCTGTTTATGCGTTTTATTCGGCTTCGCAATGGTCAACTTAAGCATTTGACGTATTTGTCTGCACGTTTTTGCGCGGCAAAACGTTTACAAAACTTAATTAAACTTATGTGATCGATTTCACTATTTGAGATATATGTTTTGTGGCTGTATGAAACAGAAAAAGCTGTTACGAAAATGTTGTAATTAATGTACCATGCGAGAAACTTCTTATACTTCAGATAAGAACAATTATAGTTATTATTTTAAAGTATTAAAATGAATTATTATTGAAGAACAGTGCATTTCCGATTTCTTTAGTCTGACCTTTTTCATTAATTTAATTTCATTTATCGTAATTATTAAAAGTATATTATATATACATATTTAAAATAATAATTAAATTATAAAAAACATAATACAATTAAATTATATCAGTAAATTGTATGTAATAAAAAAGATATTTACTTATAATTTAGAGTTCTTGAATGTTGTATAGTCGTTTTTCTCTTTAAATGAAGTATTTAATGAAATATTGAATCAGTGTATGTCCGTTTAAACAGTTTGATTGTAAAGCAAAATGTTCTCCGATAAGGTTATGTAAATTGGATCGAAAGGAAAATCAGATCAAAGTTTTTGTTGGCACAACTAAATGCACTCGAGAATGTTTCTGTCTTATAACGAAATGTAGAGTTTTACACTCCGACGATTTGCCTTTTGATCGGATTTATCTTGATCCGACCCTATGATATAAAACTTTCATGAATGTCTGTTCAGTGTAAAAAATTCACTGTGGCTTTGCATTCTTAAGACATTTATTTAAGTTTCATGTCAATTAAAGATATTGCGATAAAACTTTATTACATTGATTAAAAATGAAATTTAAAATCTATAAAATAAAAACAGTTTTACAGTGGCGTTGAAAATTTGCATACTACTTCCTTTTTTTATTTTATATACACTGTGTAACTTGGTAATTTAAATAACAATTCAGTTCGTTCTCACGTCGTGTTATGAAAAACGTTGGAAACTTCATTATCAAATTTCTTTCAACATGGTGTCCTACATTAGGCAGACTACGTGGAACCAGCACATTTATCGTGAAATAAATCTTAATCAGATCGACGCATTGCTACGTGACGTTCGATAATTCTTAGCAATGTTAAAATTAAGAAAATCGCTAATTTGTGCAAGTTTTTTTCCATTCATTAAACATGAATTAAATTTTACAATTGTACATCTTTTATAAATAAATAATCATTTATTTTACATTAAAATGGAGAAAGGTTAATTGAAATTCATATTTCGTAATAAATTTTGCGATTATATGTAATTACTATTACTGACACAAGGATATTATTACAATGTATTTGCTGCAGCAAAATAAGTCAACATAGATTTTGATTATTCTTATTGTGTATATAATGAAATTTGTTTATCGTTCGTAAACTTAAATTACTTTTCTTCGTATATTTTCGAGTATGAGACATTACATAAAACTTTTAATTAATCTTTTCACCGTGATAAAAGATAATTTTTGGCAAATCAGAAGTATACATTACTGCCGTTTCAGGATAACTCATACGAATAAGCCAACTACATGGTCGCCTACGGCAGCTAGTTAAGCAGGGCGCCTAATACGAGAGACAAAATACAAATGAAAAAAAAAAATGAAAATAAATTAGTAAGATGTCAGCATTATAATTTCAGCGAGTGTGTGGGTAATATATGCATTATAATTTATCTGTGACGTGAACCTTGGTTTTAATGTCGACAAAATAAAAAAAAAAAAAAAAGAACGAAAATGAGGAAACAAAAAAGAACCGAGAAAAATCGTGTTTGATTTTGGATTCTTATTTTATCTTAAGATTGTTATAATTCTGTTAAAATAGTAAAATAATCTTTATTTATAATTGCAACTTAGATATAAAATACACAAACCAAGGAGAATGTTTAATTTAATTCTGACAAATTAATGTAGATTTAGCATTGTAACATGTAGATATAGTTCTAATGGAATAAATTGTTCTTGGGACTACACGAGCAAAATAATTAAAAGCTATGCAAAAATTGGGTCATCTATTAATTCAGTTATCAATAATAAAAGATCTCAGATGATTATAGAATATTTATTCTCGCTGAATTAAAGATATTGAATATTTTATTTGTTCATGTGTATAAATAAATATATAATAAAAATGAATCAGCAGCATTCAAGATAAGTCAATTAGATATACATATTGACTTGTCGGTAAAAATCATTTACAACATGCAATAATTCCAGAATTTGGGAGAGAACAATTTTTTTCAAGTATAATCGCAGTGAATCGTTAATCAAATGAATATGAATAAACACAGGGTTCGTGGTAGGTACCGGTATCGTTCAAATGACTCTCCATTTCTCGCATGAACGAATTGCACAAAAGCGAAGGTCCGGCAAAGAGAGCCGACTGTGGGGCTTTTACGAGCTCCCTTTCGAATGTTTTGATTTTATGGATCCACTCGAAATCGTCCCGTAAATAATGCGACGCCGAAACGCACAAATTTCATATAAAATATACTCAAAATGATATGCTCAGGGTTCTGCAAATATGTCTGCAGATTGTATGATCCACAAAGTAGACCAGGAATTCCTCCTTTCTGAATATCTGCGAAAGCGATTTAATGTTCAGTTAGGTATGTGCCAATAAAAAGGCAAACGACGCGATTACCGCGATAACGTGACTGTTTCTCGATTTCGAAGATATAGATGACGCGGGGCTGCGTGAAATCGAGACTGACCTTCATTCATTTTCCATTGACGTTTTACAGTCGAGAATATAAAGTGCGAGACTGAAATACCTTTAGTTGGAATACATAGAAATAGATCGCTTATAAGAAATACGGAATATGTATCTCTGTTTCGGTTGGATATCATTTCGACCGGATTCTCGTAAAAGTGTATGGAAATTACATTTTATTGGTACATTGATTTTAATCTTGGCTGGGATATTATGCTGCACAACGAAGTTGGTGGCGGTGACAAAAATGAGCAACACTCAGACTGATGTTTATCAGAAACACGCGATGTGTTTCAGTTCAATGTATAATATTTTAATGTTAGATAAATAGAACGTCCAAGTTGATTTGAAAAGAAGCTTTGAATAATATGCAATTTTGTTTTACAAGATCTGGCATAAAAGCGACGCTCGATGCGAACTCTTCTCTGGTTTATTTTTATTGGATACGTTTAATGCAGGGGAATGCAAGATGTTCTTTTCAAATGCTGTTTGAGATACGGCTCAATTGCTTCTGTAAATTGTTAATGTACAACCGCGGTAAATTATTTTATATATATATGAGCAAAATAGATTTGTTGTAGAATTTGTTGTAAATTAACAAATCTCTTAGCTGAATTGAATTCAATGAAACAATCTTATTTTGTGATGAAATATTGAATACAGTTTAAAAATTGGTTTTCTTTTTTCCTAGATAAAATAAAGATACTCTTTTTATGGTATTTTTAGATAAAACTATCAATAATAAAATCGAACTTTTTGTTGAGGAAATTAAAAAAAGTTGTAATAAAAATGTCTGCGAGTATACATACTTTAGATTTAAAATAACATTTAACTAACATGCAACTGTATAATTAAGAGTAAGATTATTTAGTTGTATTATTAATAAATTAGTTATTGTTTGTCCGAACCACTTTTATTTTCGTCACGTGAATTTCATCTAAAATATACATTTATACTTCCATTTATATTTTACTGTTATTAATACTATGCTTTCTTGTTATAACCATAAAAATTATTTCAGCATAAGCGTGTTTAACTATAAATTTTATGTCAGTTTTATATAATATCTAACGTATTTCTCGAGAAGATTAAGTATTAAGATTCTTTGAATGTTATAAGGATTTAGGTACTTACTTTTTTACATAGTAGTGAAAAAATATAGTCGATAAAGTTTGAATGAATTAATTCAAAATTTAATTGAATTAGAAATACTTTTGCTTGAATTCATTAGAATTTACATAATCTTTGATCATTGATCTCTAAATATTTACAACTTATAATTTTAGAAGTTAATGTGTTCTCTAAGTTATAATTTTAAAACGTTCAATTATAAAGTTGCATGTAAAGGGTTAGAAGCGCTATCAGTATAATTACAAGGGTCGTTTAGCTTTAGGGACTACTACAAGTGATATTTGGCTACTTTGCTTTGTGGTCCATAACCGCAAGAAATTGACACAAATGTATGTTTCAAGAAATAGTGCTCGTAAATTTTATATGCAAAAAATTTAAATTTGAATGTATATTAGAATATATTGTTAAACAATTTCACAAGAATATCTGAAAAATTAATGAACATCAACTAATTATTATCAGTTGCTTTTTACGTTTAACAATGATTTTATTAAATGTTAAAAATCATATTTCACTGTTAATTAACCGTTAGTATCTTATTTATATTATCACTTCTGAAAATCTCGATAATAAAAGTATAAGAATAATGTGGTCTGAAGTATTTAAGACGATGTTTGTACCTCTTAATACATATTTCATAGTGAACACGGGGCGATAGTTAGAATTTATATACGTAAAAAGGCAGGGACGCTAACTAAAACGTGTCTGTTGCTAAATTTATCGTGACGCGACCGACATTCAAATAGACGAAAAATGTCGAGAACAATCTCTCGACTAATCATCCAAATCAGTGAGAGGATGCAAACATGATTCAGTTATTTAATTTGAAGAATTATTTTAAAAATAAATGTTTTCAGGAAATAGTCAGCGATCTTATTTTCAGACACGATTTCTATTGATATGTAGTTTGACTTTCATGATATGAAATGTTTGCATCTGCCATGAGATGTCACGAGAATTCAATTACGTTACTTTTTTTTATTTTATTTTATTTTTTTTTTAGAGAAAACTCTATTTTCCTATTGTCAAGAATAATTTTAGTAACAGAAAATCAGTTTAATCATAGACATTATTTTACAAAAAAAAAAAAAAAAAAAAAAAAAAACATTTCTTCAAAAATTATTTACTATATATGTAATATAATAAATCTATGAGATAAATTGTGAAAAACAAAAGAGGGTCCAAAGATTCATGTTCAAATAGCTGAGTCTACTTACTTAAAAAGTAAACTTCTTATTATATCTGAACTTCATTCATCATATTAACTCAAAATCGATTATAGCAATTTGACTTATATAAAATTATTTCATTAAACTTTCACGTACAAATCGGAAGGCGGGGTCATTAAGTTTAAAACTTTTAATATAAAAGATACACATTTTAAGTTTCACTGAATGTTATCTTTAGCATGAATATGTTACGGTGATATCTCAGTAAAATTGAGTAATTATTTAAAAAAAACTTATTTGAGTAAATTCGTGTCTAAAAAATTGTCATTGTTCTTAAATGAATTCGTCTTAATTAATATCTGTTTTAACATTATAATTACAAAAACAATTCAACGTTCATTTGAAAATATAAAATGAACTATTTATTATAATTATATATATAATTTATTATAATTAATCTGAAATTACTTTCGAAAGTGCAATTTTAATTTTATTACATTAAAATATGATTTGATTTCAGCATTATATATAAATTGAATACATCCGAGTTTGAAAACAGGACTCGAATGTTGGGTTTACAAGAAACCCCCATCTAAGATAACTTAAGCGCGCTGTGTCTCCGGTAGTGAATCGAATTAGTCGATAAAACAAGCTCGTAATTTTGCCGAACTCTGCGCACTTTATTTTACGATGTAATCAGGCTAACTGGCTTCCGAACTACGCTGACACTTATCCGATGCTAACAGTATTTCAATGTACGACGTTAATCTTAATCTGCCGCTTGTGTCCGAAGGTTGTAACTTTCGCGACTTCGCTCAAACAGCATCCCGCGTTTGGTTAGCGTAATAATTTCATCCCGCTGAGATAATATATACAAAAGACAAAGTGCATAGTTATGCCATGCACGTGTGTCGCGCGAGCAGCTGTATTTTAAAATCACGGATTTTGCATGATTCGTGTTCAGTCTTTTCTTCCATATACTTGCAACCGGAAACAACTGTCTTTGGCGTAGCACAAACGTGTCTTTCAAGACTTTGGTTACATGCAAATATAGTTACAAAGTTATAACATATACATACACTCGGCAAGATCTGTATACGTATTATGTGTGTGCGCCCCTTAAACGATGAGAACAGAAATACATAGAGCGGGGGCTTTTGCGCCGTGATAGAACTACGTGGATGGAATTTCGGCGACGTCGCCGATTCCTTGATTCAATCGGATCCAATTGGATCGATACGACTCTCTCTCTCGCTGAGCTCCCACGTGCCGCCACGTAACCTTTTAATCGAATCACACGCGAGACTCCCATTTTGCGCTCGCAGAACACGATACCGCATGACTGGATTAATAACCAATCGCACATGCATATTCCATCGACAAATTATATCGTTGCAATAATAAGAATCTTGGTACGAGATACGCGCATGCTTTATGAACAAAAAAATTATGACTCGCGTGCGTTTAAAATTGTATTCGTTAATTAGTGCATGCTTTTTTAATCGCTTGTTCCCGGATAAGCCATTTAACAAATGTCAGCTTCCGCTTTATTGACATTACGTTATCGAGTTAGTACGTTAGAGACAAATTTCGGACATTTATTACAGCAAATGAACACGTCGGACGTTTCCGACCAACTTCGTCCAACAACTCGGGCTTCATAAGTGGCCGTGAATAAATTATGACAAATTGTATCTACTTTTCTTTATTGCCATTTTGTACTATTTTACTTTGTTCTTCTGGTAGATATAAAAATACGCTGCGAATGTGGAATAAAATAAACGTTATTATTATTTTTTATTGAAAAAGATAAGAAATAAAATTTATAATAGAAAAAAAAGTGGAATATGAGATGCTCAAATGATTATTGATCGTTATAAAAAATGATCTGTAAAAGTAATGTATTTCAAAATTTGAATTTCCGTGTTTTATGACTGCGCAACGCATTTATTACCGCCGTGAAATTGTAATTCCGCCACTGCTTTAATCGCGATTGTGTCATGCGATTATCTTGTAACACTTGTATTAATTATCTAACTTTATGAGCAATTCATATTCCTTGCGTTTATTTTTTTCGACCAAAATTGGAAGCATTGCTTAAACAAATTATTATATTTTTAAAATAATAAAAATAGTGAACCATTTGCTATAATAATAATGATACAAGAATAAAGAGAATTGAGTGTGTTATATTTCGATAATATTTAAATAAAAGCAATCAATAATAAAATTGAGGTACACGAATATTATATTTGTTTGTGAATTAAATTCAAAGCAATATTGTTAATATTATTATTATTTTGTCTATTAAATTGTAACTTTGAGATTCAATATAATAACTTGAAATATTTCTATGAATAAAGCTACTCTAAAATTGGATTACAATAGATTTTGTGCTACAGAAGCATACATGTCCTGCATGTTTTTTGCCGTTGAAGCAAATCTCAATATTCATTAAATTGTACTGACTATATTATTTATTTAACAGATATTATTCATATCCTAATATAATTGAAATAATATTATTTCGAAACAAACACTTGGACAATTGAAATATTATAAATATTTTCTTGACATACTTTTATTCTATAATATCAAATACGTGCAAAGTAGATATATATAAAACAAAAAGTCATATTTAATTATTCAATGCCATTAAGTGAAAAGCGTTAATGAACGTAAAATTAAAGAAATTTTATGCAAATAATTTCCGCGTTAATAATAATTGTCACACTTACTGTTGAAAAATGTTCGCATTTGGAATTGAAAGCAAATTTTACTTTCCAGCAATTAAATCACGTACCTATAATGAAGAAGTTCCAGAAAAAAAAAATAAATGCTTTATTCTCGCTAAAATGTGGTCGCAATTTTCCGTAATATCAAAATGAAAATCAATCATTACGAAAAATGAATTTCGAAGAATGAAAATCGTAACGAACTTATCAAAAGAAGACGACACCATATAAAAGTAACTGTTTCTGTAGAAACGATGTATAAAAAAATCGCGGCACCAAAAGTTTTTGTTCTCGTGGCAGAATGAATTCAAATAAAGTCGGACAACGAATTAAAAGTACGATAAATGCGATCGCGGATTAGCGTAAGTTATGAGAATTCCCCAAAGTGGTTTGCCTGAAACTCTGCATTCAATGAGATTCACGGACGAATCACCGTCGCGAAACCCAACGTGACAATCGGTTAACTTTATCCGCAGTAAAAGGCTTATATCAAGCAAGAAAGTATACAATATAAACAATATTCTTACTTTCCTGAATATAACAGCTTTCAATGTATAAATAAAATTGAGATCATTTAATTAATTTTCGAATTTTCAAAAAAATTACGTAATAAAATATATAAATACATAAATTCATAATATGATTTTTTATTTATATTCATTGTTTATACTTAAAATAAAAATATGGTTAAATTAGAGGAAAAAATTGATAGATAATATTTATAAAAAGAAGAGCATTTTTAGTTTCTCTTCTTAGGAAAGTTGTATAAATATTGAATGTTGACTTTGCTTGAATGTCGAAGTGAAGTATGTAAAATGCATCATTTATTGTATGAACTATACAACAGAATTACTTTCCATAGAAATGTGTCTTTTCAACGTAAAATGTGCATCCATAAGAAAGCGCACAGTAGAAATTTATACGGAGCTAATAGACCCTTTGTCTTCTTCTGTATCTCCCTTGTAAAAGAATACGACGTCTTGTAAGGTATCAGGTCAGTACAAAAAATGAGAATATCTTTGTTCAAAATATGTATTATCTTCGCACCGCCACTGAGATATCCGATAATTCATTAACAATCTTAGTCAAATTCTTTAATATAATTAAAAGGTTAAATTTCATAACAAGCTAAAAATAATATAATAACCAAATTATATAATATAATTATTTATAATATATTTTTTCCTGTATTTTTCACATTTTTTTTAATAAGTTCCTGTTTCAAATTTATTAAAAGTTCTTTCTATAAAGACAATTTATATTTTTTATAATTTTTTTCAAATAAATAAACGGAAAATTGAAATAAATTAAAACATAAATCTTTAATGTTACATCTATCGAATATTACCATGAATAAATATATTCCCCTTTTTTCCTTGCTCAAATTCATCAGTAATAATAATATATATATCAAAAGTGTGAATTAGGATTATAATGTCACACTTTTCTAAATAAGTTATCGACCTTATGATATAATATTTGAAAATGAAATTAATTTTCGAGGATAAAATATGGAGGAAGTTATAGATGACTGAACTATCAGCAGAAGTTGAATGCGGTCAATACGAACTGATACATAAGTCAATAACTATAACCATTACCAACAAGATAAAAAAAATACTATGTTACAATAACTTTGTTTCAATTATTTTAAACAATCTTTATTCTTTTAACAATTTATAGTTGATAATTTTGTTATTGATATGTAATTAAATAATAAAGAAGTTTTAATAAAAGGTATATGTTGTTGGAGTACTTTTGCAAATTGCATTACTTTTATTTTTTATTAGGCGATATATTGATTACATATGTAACAATCATCTTTAGTGTATACACTAAATTTATTATTGTTAACTAAAAAACATTTAACTTTGGCAAATGTTCAACTGGAACTATTTTCATTTACGAACCAAAGTTGTTTTCCTTCGCCTTCTCCCAAGTGGACACCGAAGTAATTTCCCTGAAGCGTCAAATGAACGTTCAAAATTCCGTTCACGTGATTATGAAACAAATTCGTGTCAATCGTAAAAGAGGTAATTGGCGCGGTTGGCCGCTCATCCGCCACTTAAAGCCTCTTTCCGTAAACGTGTCACCAATATCTTTTTTATCTTATACATCTTCAAGACTGCAGCCAATGGCGAGAAAAAACAATTGTCTTTTTTAAGAAAAAGATCCTCTTGAAAGCAGTTTAAGTATTTTCTTTTGAAAAATTGTGTACTCACGCTATATATATTATATTGGTTCGTTAACCATTTCTCTATATATATAACTAATTGTAAATGCGATTTTCATGTTAAAGTACGAGAACAAAATAATCGCGATTCAAGTCCAAACTAATTATAATTTTCCGCAAATTTTTGACATTGTAATTTGGATTGCGGTATCTGTAATTATAGTTCTACTAACTACTCTGCCAATTTAACAACTGCAATTTGGGTTATCGCAAAGTAATTCGAATAAAATAAATTCGATAATTGTCAATAAGTGTGTTTCTCTTAATTTGTACAAATTCAACCGTACAGTAAATTCTATTATCGTACAAGACAATAAATCTATCAATTAACGTCAATTTTGATCACAAATTATCAGCTTCTCAAAATTTGGTCTTATATTTATGCCTCTTAAAAGAATAGTGTACTTTTTTAATCTTTACACGTAACATCTATTAATAAAGTGAATAAGTGTTACTATCGATAGTTTTTTTTCTTGTAATGCAGTGATACAAATTTTATTACCATTTTCTATTTGCACTAGATAATTTATATTTGTTTTTTGTTTATATTTATAAATAATAAACATTATATATTTGTAACCTTTTTGTCACACTTGTACGAAACCTGTAACTTTCTTCTCGAAATATCAGAATGAATTACGCTTCTATCTTGGAGTTGCTCTTTCTTTCTAGGAAAGAAAATCTTTACTTTCTCCACTTCTTTTAGTGAAAAGATGCATTTTTATGCATATATAACATTATATATGACAAATGTCCGATAAATTGATAAAATCTTAAGTGGAAATAGTTATTATTTGTATTTACTTAAGTTAATTTGGATGACTAAATTATACTATGTACATAGTAACTAATTGAATGAAATTGATTCGTGTTAAATTCCAGAAAGTTTATCGTGATTCTGAACAACAAAATTTTCCCAAATTTTGTTGTTTAGTTCTTAAATATGTTAATTAATATCTAGTTCAGATGAAGTTTACCCTTAGATTAAGTTTATTTTACTCTATAATTTTATAATTAAAAATGATTTTTTCAAAACTAAACTTATTCAACAACCTCAACAAGAATGCATTCAACAGCAAACATATAAAAAGTTACCTTTATTAAATTCACTCTTATTTTTCAGCTACTTTTTTTTCTTTTTTACTCATTTTTACACATTGTCATTATTTAAAATTTTATCTCACTTCAATGGTATATTATTAACTAAAACCATACGATTTTATACAAACACTTTTTTTGATAAAAAAAAATACGACGAGTACATTGTTTGAGAATCCCATCAAAATTATGGGTATCTGACTTTAAGACGAAAATAATTTTACATCATGTTTGCATTGCGGCACCGAAATCAGCAGCATCCAGCCCATCTCGTTTGCGCTGAACAGCGGGCGGCTGCGGGGCGGGGGTGGGTGCTTTCGGGGTCTCCTCTGTTCTCGTCCGCAAACCCCTCCACTGGGCGCCAAGGGACGACGTTAGGCGCCTCCAGGCGTCGGGACGTCCGCACATTCGCGCAGTGCACCTTGGCCCGATGACATCGCGTTCATGTTTTACCTGCGAGTAGTCACGTGTCGCGCTCGTGAACCCACCACGAGGTTTCGTTGCACCTTCGTCTTTTCACCATTTGTCCCACTTTTCCAATGACAGTACTCATCCCAACTGTTTGTCATTCATCTTGACTCGTCGCCACCTATTGACTTTGACATTTTGTCTTCGTGGTGTGACGGTTGTGGTTTATTGTGTGTATGTTTAAACAAAATCACTGTGCTTTATTAGTTTGCTACTTTTTTTGCCCTTTTTTTTTCAAGTTTTAGTTTCGCGCGAATGGAATAAGTGGTGTGTTGCAAAACGATCTAGTGATTGATCCATTTTTAGGTATTCAGTAGTCTGGAATTATGGAAGGATTCTGTATTATTTCGGTAAGGGTGAAAATAATGGTTTAACTGATATGCTTTAGATTTCTGATGGTGCAATTTTTGTGACAAATACTGTGTTTAGATGGATTATTTATGTTTGAACAAAAAAATGTTTGAATGAAAAGAATAATTGTAATTTTATATAAGTGTTTTTATGATTTGCGTTGGACGCTTCTTGAAATAGTTATCAATTTTCAAATTAATCAAGTTTGACTAAATAATAAAAGTACTTGAAAGTTTTCCAGTATGGAATGTCAAGTCAACCAAAGTTTTTAATTATGAACTTCCGCAGATTGGATTTGATATCGAAGCGAAACAAATCGTGTTAGATGCTTTTTTTCTCCGACAGGGATTTAAAACAGTATGGAATTGCTTTTTTTTATAATTAAACATTTTTTACAACACTGTTTCGTATGAAATCGAGAAATAAAAAGACGATCCGATTGATTTCTAAATTACAACCAGCAGTGCGGTTGAACGATTTTCAATTTTTATTTCTAAAATTTGAATCAGCTTTGAAATATACTTTTACATGATTGTCAAATCTGCATTTTAGAAAAAAAAATCTTGTTCTCATTCCTTTTATACGATTTTTCTAATTATATTTTTTGTATTTCTTACTTTTTATTTGATTCATTGAAAATTTGAAAAAATTTTAATTTAATTATTTATTTCCGTATTTGCTATTAAGGAACTGAGATTCAACAAAATATTCAAGTTTATTTACACAAAAGATTTTGAAATAGTAGGATTAAGAACTGAATTCAGTAACTCGAAATAAAGATAATTTTCATATTTATCTTTGCTTATTCTCAATAATCAATCAATTATAATAAATATCTTTATTCCAGCAAATATTAATTCCTGCGGGAATTCATGTATTACTATATTCAACCAAAAATAAATCTTTTGCTTTGAGACTTGAAATTTAATGTATGGAACGAATTAACCTCATTAGATAAAATTCGTGTATATATGAAGTTTCGTTTGATATCGAATGATTCGATGAATTATAATCAGAACCCAAGTAGAAATTACAATTTTCAGACGATAGAAACGAACGGTCCAACCTTAGTAATACGTTGGCAGTCGATGATCGGTAGAAATATTTTTCCCAGATCTGGGACGACCGTTGGTTAACCGTTGGTTAAAAGTCAGCCCAGTCAATAATTTGTTATCAGTATATTTGAAATGCCAGTGAATAGACGATCATCGGCTAATAGTCGGTCGTCATTTCGTCTATTTTCAGATATAATTTATGAAGCAAATATAGAAATAAATTTTTAAAAATAAAAACCGTCATTCTAATATAAGCCCAACTAAAACTTTTTTTTTTAATTTTAAATAACCTAGTACAAGAATTTAATTAAAAATATATTTCAATATAATTATTTTATTAATAATTAATCTTATAAATGCAATAAAGAGATGACAGTTTGACGTCCATAAATTGTTGTAAAAATACATTTTTTGCAAATATTCGAGACTTTGTACACAAAAAATTCTTCAGTGATTTCGCGAACTTGCATAATTCCGATTTCTTTTGATGCCATCGGATAGTCAAATGCATCAATGTCAGCGATAATATTTCGCCCTTGAATTTCAAGATCATTCGATGGTGTGTTATTGATTTTGCGTACAAAAATCTTATTTATCAAAACAATTTCGCCATTTTTCATAATTACAATATTATTGGGTTCACGAGGTGTTACAGTCATGCTTCCGATTTTTGCATAAGTAAAAAGAATCTCATCATCCGATGTTTCTTTGTCAAGTTTTACAATTGGAGTATTATCGCATTTTTTAATAGAATATACGAGGGGAAAGCGTTCGTTTATCGATGAAACATTTCCCAGGCTCATTTCGTGATATCGTCGCAATATTTGAGAAACAGGGTTCAACCGACTTTTCACTAGACGTTTACAAAATCCAATGCAGTCTTCCATAGCAAAAGCTGAAAATTCAAATATAGGCTCTCCCATGTACCCGACATCATCAGCAAGATGAATTAAGTTATGTACAACAATTGAAACAATATCCTCGCCATAGAAAGTTGGCGCTAAGCGAACAAATTGACGCAAAAGATCTTTAGCATATAGTGAATGTGTGGTAGCGAGTTCTTTGCTGGATAAAATTCGAACTGCCGCAAAAAGTAACAAAAAATGTTTATGCTTATCTGGTGATAAAATTTTTTTAAAAATCAATCCACTGCAGTATAATAAAATAAATCTGAATTGAGTTGATTTCATGTTAACAATATCATCGAGATCAAACTTATTTCGCTGAAATTCAAGTACGACGTTCTTTGAAATCACATTAAGTGCCGTTTGTAAAATAAATTTATTGGTTTGACCATTTTCGCCAGATCGATTTTCATTTGTCAATATTTCTAGAAAAAGTTTCGAAATACCACAGCATAACAAATGCATCGCGTCTAATATCACATGTTTCACTGGGTCAAAATTTTGAATGTCGATAAGAGGCGACGATTCTCTGTCCAAATGATGATTGGGATCTGATTTCGCTCGGAAAGTCTGATTAGTACGCTCTCTACAGTTAATGTCATTAAAAACCCTTTTGCGACTTCGTTTTCCACCACGCTTATGAAGGGTAACCGTTTCCCCCTCCACTTCGCAACGCTCACAACAATGGAAACCGGTGTGTCCTTTGCACCTTTTTAAAAACGCCCGCGCTGGTGTGTCGCCAATAAAAGCCTTAAATCTAAAAGTATAATGAACGTTTTTTATTTGTACACCATTAATAATTAAATCATTCAACTCGCGGACACATTCACCAAAAAAATCATTTGCATAAAATGGCTTCGAATCACCGTAATATATGCCAATTATGAAAGGTTTTGCATCATAATTGTGGTGGTGCACAAGACCCAAAATAAGCCACATATCATTTTTTGTTTTATCATACATTTTAGCACCATCAGCGCCAATAAGTAAAACTATTTCGCGTTCTGTATAAACCATCGGATTTATTATCAACTCGAGATTTTGTTTAATACCAATATAAGAAAATACCCCATATGTTTGCTTGTTACTCAGCATTGGCCGTACGTCATTCGTAGCGTTATTAGTTTTTAACAACGTTTTGCTACTCTTTGGAAGATCGTCGTAGCCCTCGCTTCTCAGCACCATCAGTAATTCGTCGGTGACGGTTTGTCGTAATGATAAAATATTTCGCAATGCCCATGTCCTTATTTTAGTCTTCATATCTCCTTCAAGCAGTTCGTCAGTGCTTTTTTTTTCAAAAACGAAGGGTTCATTTTCATCAGAGTTAGTTGCACTTGATCCAGCACTTGAGAAACTATCATCCGTTTCGGTGTCCTTAACATTAGGTGTGACGTTTGACAAGTCCAGTGCGTTATTTTGTACAAAAATAAATGACGCTTCGGATTGTTGCGACATCGTGGAAACATCACGAGACGAAATTGACATACTTTGCATTGAGCAGGACAGCGAGGACGAAGACTGAGTATTGTCTAGGAATATTATAGGAGAAGTTTACAGAGTTTCATTTTTATAGTTAATTTATCGTTTTAGTTTTATTGATGTTTCTAATAATATAACCAATACGATTTCAAGTTCAAATTACTACTAATAATGTTTACTTGCTTACCATTATCACATTCTATTCTTTCATCCAAAATATCATTTTCATTATCTGACTCATGATCTTTCAGTACTCTATGTTTACGCATTCTTAATTTTGACATTTCGACTGGACCCTTGTTTTTCGTTTGTAATTAAAGTATTGAAATAATTACTAAAAAATAAATAAAGAATAAATTATAATAACTTCAAAAATTATTTAAATGTTCTTTATGACGTACTTACAATTATATCTGAATAATTGAAAAACTGAATATTTTAGAAAATAAGTAGAAACATAACCTAAAAAACGTAACACATTGTAAGAATCAACACAAAGATATCAGTTTTAAATTTGATCGCTGCTTTTCAGAAAAGATATGACGAAAAAAAAACCATATGTTTTGTTTTCTGTTTATTGATTCTTTGAATACTAAAAATTAAAAGAATGAGAAAATAGAACTATCACTAACAATTATATATTGAAATTGTTATATATATATTTAAGGTACAACTAATATATACTAATGTATAATGCTACATTCATCATAATACAAACAATTTTTTTTATTATTATGAATGTAGCGTAAGGTTATATTTTAAGCGTTTTTGTTGCATCACTTATCGTCCAATATCATCGATCGATAATGCAGTCGATCATTCATTCACTGGAAAAAATAAAGTACTAATAATGACATAATAATGTATTAGTCTGTTTTCAAGACTGATTTAGTATTTTTTGGTCTGATTGGTGGATAATACCATTGTGTCAATGCTGTTTCAGTGTTGGTAATACAATATTGGTGGACAAGACTGATTCTTCGTCTTATTTTTCCCAGTGTTCCGTCAAGTTGGTAGACGTATGAGCAGCGCGAGAGACTTGAACACTTTGTCGTGAAATTGTCTTGCTCTATTCGCGGAGTTTTCTTTAAATTAAATTGAGTGTTTTGCAGTCGTGCTGTGTGATTAGTAACCTGTGACGGTGAAAACTGAGTGAGGGGCGAAAGAAACCTAATCATGTCTGAATTAGAAAAGTAAGTATTAATACATAACGATACCATGTTTCCATTCGATTATAAAAACAACATAAACAATAACACGTTTTTCTCATTAAAGTTCTGCGAATTATATTTCTTCTTTTGTCATGTTATTATTTTCGTTAAGTTAAGTCTTATTTATAAGTATTGCAACGGATTGTTATTTTCAAAATTATGTATTGATGTATGTGCAAACAATGCATTAAGCATTGTTGACAATGAAGTTTTTATTTATTTTCCTTGGTAATACGTATATTAGAATGTTTTTGCTTTCAATTTCAAAATTAACATATTAAATCATTTTGGATTATCATCTAATTCAATTTTTGTACTCTAATTATTTATTCCTCATATAACGTTTTTGTTTTGATTCTTCAAGGTCACATTTTCTGCCTTTGTGTCTTACGTATTTACATTTTTTTCGAATAATAAAATTTTATATTTTTTGTTGTCTCATCATTTTACAATAAATAATTAATATTAATTTTTTTATTTAACTTGATATTTTAAGATTTGTCCAAATTTATTTTATTTTATTATTGTAGAATTATCGCCAGGATTATTGGACTTTAATAAATTAATCGGTCTTTTAACGTTTCGACAATTTTATTTGTCTTCATCAGAACTAAAATAATTAATTACATAAATTAATAAATAATGTCAAAAATTAGTTTAATATAATATTATAAAATATATGAGTAATTTTAACAATTTCTATTTAACAGTTTAATTTATTTATTATTTATTATTTAATTTATTTATTAATCTATTTAACAGTTTATTTTATTATATTAATTAATTTTTTTATTGAATATTTATGATTTATTTTATATAATTTATGTATATTTTCACAGATTAGATGAGAATATGCCATATTTGGTAATAAATTTCCCAAATGATATATTGGAAGATGATAAAATGTCAGTAGAAATTATTTCTCGAAACTGGGCTGTCTTGCAGAATAAACAATGGTACTGTATGTACCCTCGACCAAAAGATTACGATAAAATGGATCGTTTTCTACAGATTAATCGAACACCTGATAAAAATTGGGAAAAACATCCAATTCAAATAATAAGTCAATGTGGTGAGATTTCATTAACGTATAAACAGACCAATTATTATATCGATATTAAAAAAACATTAAAGCTAATTTTACATCCTGTATACTGTTACAGTTGATATTCAACAAGCCAAAAGACACTTGGTCCGAGCATTTAATAGCAAAGACGTCAAAACAGATGATACGGACAAGAAAACATGCAAACCATTATCTCAATCGGCAGCGTCGAAGGTATTGAACGAGATCCCCAAGTTTCCGTCTCAACGAAAGATGTATTTCTCTCAAGAAAGTAAGTCATACGTTCATCAATCACTCTTATATTCTCGTCATTTCGTTCATTGAAATTATAGTTAAATTTAATGTTAATTATACGATAATAATAATAGTAATAATAATAATAATAATAATAATAATAGTAATAATAATAATAATAATAATAATAATAGTAATAATAATAATAATAACAATAATAAAAATAATGAGTATAAAATTATATAAGCTTTTTTAATTCTAAAAATTTAAAATTATTTTATAGGCCAAAAAGTTGCTTCGGAATGTGAGTCTTCGTTAAATGACATATTCCAGGATTTTAAGGGGAAATCACAGAATTCCGAAAAATACATTAAAAAACGTTCATCTACTTCGCTGAATGAAACTGTCCAATCGACAGTCAATCAACAAAATAGTCCAAGGGATATCATCAATTCCTTTTCTGCAAATTCAGGTATATTAAAAAAACGCAACATTTTTCGCAAAATATTAATCTTAATTTGTATAGCATTTTAATTAAACTAATTGATATTTTGTCAACATTTTATACAACATTCACAAATAATTATTAATTAATTAACAATAATCGTACATTATATAGTAATAATTATAATGATAACTTTTAAAATTTATTTCAGCAAAGAAAAAAGTATCCGTCCTTATGTCTACTTCAAACGATGATGACTCGTTCCAAAAAATTTACAACATATCGGATAAAGTTAAAAAGTTGACTAAAAAACGTCTATTTAACGATGCACAAGACAGTGAGGAAGATACCATTAATACTTGTTTTGGAACTCCAGGTAAATCAGAAAACAGTAATGGAATGCGAAATTATCCTCTATATTTTACTCTTGTTTCTGTTTTATTATTATTATTATTTTTCTGTAGTTAAATCGTCTACGCCAAAAAAGAAGGACCAAGAGATTTCCCCAAAAACATCTTCAAATGGTATATAAATATTCGTTATTTATAACAAAAATTGCAGTAGAGGATTGTTTACATCGTTTTTGTCTCTTTTAGATTTTCAAAATGTTAAAGGAACGAAAAGGAAGATTGACATTAATTCAAGTCAGGAAATTGCAAGAGAAAATAAAAAAAAGAAGAAGAAAACAGAAGTAAAAGATGGTCCTACAATGGAAGATGGCAAGTTCAAAACTTATTTTAATCATTGATACCAATCATTAAAACAATGTGTTTTTTATTAATTAATCCTATATACTTACTTCGTTCTATTTTTTTTCAGTTAACGAGATGATTAAAGATTGTAGCAGTTACAAAGATCTTGGTATGTATCATTACAATTAATATTATGCTTAATAATGTATTAGTAATATATATTATTGATGACTTTCAATTGTTTACAGCTCTAATTCAAAAAACTCTAACACTTATTCAGATGAAAGAATTCTCTGCTCAGTTCAAAACAATCAAGCGCAACCTGCAGTATGACGCGAAACAAAAGTATGACAATATCATGGCAAAAGTTGTAGAAGCAATGCCTGTCGCTAATGTCAAGTGTTTGACGAAAATTAAACAGAACTTTGATGTTAAACTCCCTATGGACAATCTCGACACTTTTGTCAAATTCGACAGAAAAATAGGGGAAGACGATAACTTCAAACAGAACTTTGTAAGTTTTTTTAATATTTATTTATATATTGTTTACTACGGTCAACTGGGATAAGAATGACAATTCAACATAATTGCGACAAGAATGACTTTTTATTATTTTAAAATTAATGTTTTTAATCAAAAATATTAATCATAGTTACACGCAAAATTAAATAACATTAAAAATTACTATACTGTACATTAACGCTGACATAAAAATAGTTTGCTTTTTCTATATTTCTAGTATTTTAAAAGTAAACAGATTTGTAATAATGTAAACAAAATATTTCAATGACAGCGCTGCTGTACAGTATAGTAATTTTTAATGTAATTTAATTTTGCGTGTAGTTATGAATCTCGGTTCTAAAATAAAATTTACTAAGCACCTTTGATCCACTGTATCACTTTTGTCCCGATTAAACCAAAATTAATAAAATGATACATTTTGCAACTTAAAATAACGTGCGTTTTTTCAGATGGATTATCTCGATATCAAGGTGAAAATGTACTCCTCACTTAATGAAAGTATTGGTAAAATACTAGGAGAATTGATTTCCAAAAGTATACAAATATGCTACAGTGGATGCGGAAAGCGACAAAAGAACGTTGAAAAACTGAATTTTTCAAAGACAACTGTCTATTCTCTCTTTGAAAGTAAATAAAATATAATATTTACTTCTCTCTAAATCTGAATAAGTCAAAAGTCGTTCACTAATTGCAAAAAGTGAAAATTTAATTGTATTTTTCACTCAAAATAAGTGAAAATTTTCACTTTTTGGCGTAAGTGGACGACTTTGGACTTATTGTAAGTGAATATTCACTTATTTGAATTTAGAGAGTTCACTCACATGCTTATTGATATTTATTTATTAATGATTTTATTTTTTACTGTTCTAGGTGTACTTATTGTCAAGTTCGATGTAGCAGATAAGGAAGTACGAAGCAAAGTTAGTCGCTGGTTAGCGGGAGCAAGCGATCGGGAGGGCGGCAAAATAAAGCGCATGAAACAAGAATTAAACAATGATTCCGAGCATTAAACGTTAACATTTATTTGAAAAAATAGGTTTTGTTAGCAGGAGTATGTGTTAAAAATACGATTTAAACGTTTGCTTTTATTTGATTTAAAAATTGTTTTACATTTTTCTTTATTGATCGTTAATAAATTAAAATTAAATAATTTAATTGTTTTAAAATCTAAATAAATATCATTTATGTTAAAGATTATTGATTGTAAAAGTAAAAGATTGTTTTAAAAATAAACTCTTAAATAAAAGTAAGTTTTGTATATTATTTAAAAACATTCCTCCTTAAAATGTATTTTTGACAATTAGGGCTACATTGACATCGAATTGGGGCAGCACTCATTCTTTATTGGGCGAACACTGGCATTTAATAGGGACAAGATTAATTTTTCACTGGGCAAACACTGGCATTTAATAGGGACAAGATTAATTTTTCACTGGGCAAACACTGGCATTCATCTGGGGCAACGTAGATAATAAACGTTTGGCCAATATTGGCATGTAGTACTGGGCCAAAGAAAAACTTTGTCACAGTATGATATTAGGCCAACATTAATAACCAACGGTCGGCCAACGGTAGTCGATTTTCCCCCAACTCTGGGCCGATTGTTTTTTTCTACATGGGAAATATTAATGATAATTTTATGGCCAATGTAACATGATCACTCTCAACAAGTGATATAATGATTCAAAAAGGCAAATTGATGAGAAATTTGTCATTTGTAACTCATATGTGAGCATATCACTATTCGATCGCGTATAATAATGGATAACCAAAGTATTGTCGGAAACAATTAATCAGACCAATTAATGAATTAATGCATGTGTGATTATGCAAGGCGTAAGAATACCAACAAACGCGCGTCATAAATTTTTCACGAAAAAGCAACGTTTTCAGTAGCGCATAATGCAATAATTTAACAGAGTAAAAGCTCGAATCAATACTTAATGGGAACTTTTATGCTTCTTTTTTTTCTGAACTGTTACACTTATGTAAAAATGGATCTTAAGAAGTTTTAATCTATGCAAGTGGGAAATAGAAATGTAGATTATGAGAATTGTTAAAATTTGTTGAAGTAACACTTTAATTAGCGACTTAATTAAAAGAAAAAGACGTTTATAAAACATACATAAAAGATACAATCTCTTTTTCTACACTTTGAATCGTTGCTGTTATGGTAATTAAAATTTATAATTAAAATATGTCTCGCAGTACGTGTTTTTGTAAATTAATTAAAGAAATATTTTTGTTTATGTGCGCATTGTACTTAAAATTTGTTTGTGTAATTTTCAATGATTTAATGTTAACAATCATATGAGAATAATTATTACTATATAAATATATATTTAATATTTTGCATTAAATGAAGTTTGTATTACAAATACATATGTATACTTACTTCTTTTTTCATTTTCTCGTATTTGTATGTACACTTGAAATAATTTTCACGCTTAACATACTCTGATAACTTTTGATCTATAAATAAAAAAGGTTGTCTACAATGAAGTATATTTATTATAGTTTTTTATATTTCTGTGGGTTTTTCATGCTTTTAGTTGAAGCTGTTTGTATTTTTAAACGTATTTCAATGAAAAATGTAATATATAATATCTAATAATTTTCAATCATAAGTCATTTTCATTACAGTTGTCATATTCTAGTTTTGTTCATAATATTTTCAAGCAAAAATAATAACTAACATTATTAATAAATCAAAATTGTAAATTTTAATATATGTAGCATAATTTCCAGAATAACTGTTTATTTTAAAGCTTCATATATCAGCATATAAATATTTTTTGCTTATATAGAATTGTATTACTGTTACGATTATAATTACTTGTTAATGTTATTTTAAATAATAATTAATGAACTAATAATACTGCAATATACACAACATTTTATACATTCCAAAGGCAATGCATAATCTTTAAAAAAATTTCATTCACAAAATTTATCATGTCAGAAGTATTGAAAAAAATATTCCAAAGCAAATTAATCTATGAATACGAAGATGTTACATAATGCAAATTCTACTTTTTCCCTTTATGAATAATATATATATATGAAAACATTTTACAAGAGCGTTAGATCAAACACAGCTCCGAAATCAAATCAATCAAAATTCAATATTATAAAAGTCAGTAGTTGTTCTTTCTAGATGTACACATTTTTTTCAGTTGACAACATGAATATCACATCGTAAATGTAAATTCGAAAGACTATTATATTGAAAAAGAAATAGGCACCTATAATTATTCTCTTATATTAATTTTCTTTTTAATTAACTTTCATAAATAACAAGCAAATTAATGATAAAAACAAAAACCGCAAAAAAATTTTCTGTCTGTATAAAGCATTTGTGAAATGTATCATTTATGTAAATAAAAATGCTACGTATCCGGGAGTATACATTTCTTATGCTCAACAATACTTCTTCGTTTCTTCTCATTTTGTGGATCAATACATACATATTTCAATATATATTTCACATATGCATAAATCTGAACCAAACCACTTACTTATTCTTTTATCTTTTCTTTATGATTAAAATCATAAAATCTCGATCAAAAAGCCAAACTGACATTGTTATTTCACATTTCACATAAATATGTCAAACCACTGATTGAGCAATATGCGTAAGATTTTCTTTGTCGACGACATCAGGATTAAGCCAACACATGTTCCTATCGTAATTTGTATAATCTTTGTAATGTACTTGAAAAGGCATATATACGTATTCCGCTTATTTCGTCGCGGTTGTTATTTTCGTAAGTACACAACGGGCTTTTTCGCGGTTTAAGATCAAAGCTTGTTTTAATTTACCAATGACTAAAGCTCATATATTTCAACGTCATTTGTCGCGCATTTTTACTGCTAAATATTCGTCCTCGCTCTCACTCTTAATCCTGCTTGCTTTGAATTCTTTTTCCACGCTTCGTTCCTTTTCCCTTACGTACTTATTTTCTTTTCCTTTTTGCGCGCGTTCTTCAACGTTTTATTTTTATACGCCTGACCCTATTGCGATTTGTATTATGCGCTTTTCTTTTTCTTGTCACTTATATGAAAAAGTAACTCTCACTTTTGAATACAATTTATTGTTAACTTATTTTGCTATTTCAGTTATATACGAAATTAATCAATATTCCTATATGTAAATTTATCCTGCCTTTGAGAACACATGCTCAAATCGTATTTTCCATCATTCGGTTAATTGTTCCAAATAATTTGTGTCAAAGGTGCAATAAAAAAGCTAATATTGTTTATGACATTAAATGTTTTATATTATACGCGCTGTTTGATCAAAAAATAATCTATTTTTAAGAGAAAAAAATTGAAGACTGATTTCACATGGGAATATGCAAGAGAAATACAAATTAAACTTTCACGAAATGAGTTTGGATGACATGTTTGTTTGTTTTTACGTGTTTTATGTGTTTTTTTTCTTGAAGAAAAAAAATTTCAATGAAATTCTAATGAGTCACAAAGTGTTTTTACATACGATTGTCATTACAATTTTATTGTATACAATTTCGTTCGTCCCAAATAAACTGAAATTTAATTATCCCAAAGTTGCAACATGTGTAAAATTAGCTTGACCTACTGTCAAGTTCATAGTCATTAAAGCGTTATATAAAATGACTCTAATTATTTATTAATCATGTGTTTCCATGATCAAGTTCAGTAAAGTTTTGTTCCTCTATTATGAAAATCAGTTCTTCTAACCGCGATAAAGCCCCCAACACAATAGCCTTTATTACCGGTAGTCGTGTTAGAATTTTCTCTATTGCGGCAATGCGTCGAATAAAAATACCGTCATACATAGAATACGGTCTCCGAGGTATCATTTACATTCAGTTCTTTACCATTCTCTTGTACACTTTGGTATATTTCCATAAAACGTTAGCTATCACGTGAAATCTTTATAAGGGCAACAATTTTTCGTCCGCATTTGTTAAGAAACTTACACAGGAGATAGAAAAATTGTACGGACAAACACATTATCGAGTCCACACTTTTAGCTTGAATTTTCAATCTCTTTCATTTAACGTTTATTTGAAATTTGTGTAAATATAAAACTCAGCCATTATTGTGGAATCATTAAATTGACGTAAAAATAAATTTTCATGGATCGATCGAAATGTACAATTTTCAACATTTGAGCGTTAATAGAATTAATTAAAAACACGTTTTTTCCGAACTAAATCTAATTTATGCCTGATGCTTTTCGTTAGCACATCACACGCAGAGATAATTGGCACTTAAATATCAGTAATATTTTGCATGAAAAATCATATAAATTGATTTTGTCTGTCATATCCATCAGATTTGGCTTTAACTCGATTAACGGGCACGAAACATTTTTGTTTGATAGAGTTCAATGATATATTCAATATTTTTTTTATTTTAATTTTTTTTGTTTTTGTCAAGATATTCTTCTTTTACACTTAACGATTTAAAGGAGAATTCGAAAAATGTCAACTTGCTTTATGAGACATTAGTGAACATTTATGAACAAACACACACAACAAATGCTTTATGAGACATTCTTACAAATTCTTTACAGTTAATCAGATTAATCGAATTAGAATAACTGTACTTAATCAAGTTAAACATTATCTCGATTTCAACTCAACATCGACAGAAAATCGGTATTAAATTTTTGTATTTGATAATCAATGTTGATTATCAACATATTCTAATATGAATTCAACAAACAATGTTGAATTGAAATATATAAATTATATTAATAATAATATATTTAATAAATATAATAAATATAATAAAATAAACATATAAATTAAATTAAAATAATATTTTGGAGCATTGATGCAGTGTGGAAGTGCAATCAACCTTCCATGTTTGTGAATTGCTAAGTTGAAATATTTAGTAGCATCATATTTATAAGACAAAAAATTTAATTAGAAATGTATAAAATATTATACATGATGAGTGTTGTTCTCTCGAAGAAGCTTTAAGCAAGTATGCATTATTTAGATTTTCCGCTATTTTAATGCATGTGTATAGCTTACGTACTATATAAAGCACTTTTAAGGGAACTGTTCATCAGATATTTCATAAATGTTGAAGTGGAAACATGCAGGTTATTCGTGGTTATATCCTATGCGATAATATGGTCAAATCCTTCTCTTAATGTGCGAAACTATAATAAACTAAAGTTCATAATATCAAACGTATATCGACTTTGTATTATAATACACGTAGTACATATAAATTTCAATAATCACATTCAGCTAACAAATGTCAGAAAACGAAATGAAAATCACTTCGAAAGTACACAATAGTGATTACTTTCAAAAGATTATTTATATTAAAGTTGAAATGAGTAGTTATACATGGATTCCAACTTTCTTAATCCTGTGTACATTAAAATAATATATGTTAATCCTGCGAAAAAAAAGAACGACGACTCAAATTTCAGATGTTGTTTTTTGTGAAATCTGTGACTTAATTGATTAAAAATGTATTGATTAACACATAAGTTAATAATTTCGTTGAAATTTCAATCAATACATAATTCTATCATTAGCATATTTATTAAATAAAAGTCTGAAATACAAATCACATAAGTTTGTACTTTTTGTCTAAATTTATAATACACATTTAAAATAACTATTAACTTTATTGTCCAATACAATTTATAATTCATATTTTTGATTTATATCGTTAAGTAAAATTTTTTCGTTGTTATTCATTTATGATTTTTTTAATCTTAAATATAAGGAAGAAAAAAAGCCATTTTAATGCATATAAATTCGGTTTTTAAGTGCAAACATTTTAGTTCTATACGAGCATCGTGCAATCCAAGCTAGATTCAATAATTTTAGCAAAGCAAAAACAACTTCTTTGACTAAATCATCCTTTTGATAGGAGCCTCATTTTGGCGTATAAATACATTTCTGTTCAAGCACCGACGTTCCTCAAGAGATGCTTGTGCTACCTTTGATGTGACGTCATCGATGATTAATAAATTAGCATCAAGTATGGCCAATTATGACACTTGAGAGAATCGAGGTCAAACAATTCTTATCCGGCCGTACAAGGGTGTCGGGGGTTGAGATAATAACGCGCCGCAGATGGCTCGCCTGTTTCTTCCGAATCAATTGCGCGATATTTGTTTTCGAGAGCATTTTTGACTCAGAGCCGTGCTAAAAATAAAATCCGCTTTCAGCCGATCGTATCTTTGAGTAATGACAATCCCATCAATTAGAGCTCGTAGAAAAATCACTCGTGGGAATGAATATATTAGATATAAAAAGGACTTTCCGTGTCGACGATGCATTTCACCTGATATATTTTTTTATCATCATCTCGAAGCTAACTAACCATCGTGAAATCGATTTTCGCGACGGGCGGCAAAAGCCATTAGGAAATCATCATAAGACGTGGTTCCGGTTATTGCGAATGAAAAATGACAACGTGTCACACAGAGCTCGTGACGACTACTTGTGCGCGTTTTCAGATTGCGCTTGCCTCTTGTCAATAAAGTGCAAATATGTCGACTAACGTGCAAAACTCTATTCTAAATATATTTGTTCAGCAAGTATAGACGATTTTCCGCACTGCAGTGTGTATCGATTCGTTTTTTTTTGTTTTTTTTTTTTTTTTTTTTTTTTTTTTTTTTTT
>JABFPJ010000573.1:0-37828 GCA_022817425.1 Gryon sp. ZL-2020 | reverse complement strand
TGAAATTTTACTAAATATTTTACTAAATAAATTACTCTAAAAATTGATGAGTTCTTTCTCATCAAGTTTTAAAATTGAGACTCGCTTGACGTAGTTGATAATTTACGTTAACATTAATTCAATTGCTGATAGTAGGTTTGCCGGGCATCTGCAATTCAATGATCTGAAATAATTCCGAATGTTTGATACTCGATAGTCTTAATGTCGACGCCGGATAAGTCGACTTTGTCAGTTCTTCAAATACGAATGAACGTATGCAGATTGTATGTTGCCATGGCGCTTGCGTTTATCTTCTCATATTTTTATACGTTTCAAAAGCGAACAATAACTTCGTTTTAATACGCCATGCAATCACTGTTTTATGTTATTACATGTCTTTACATGTATTCAATACGGAATCCTGTATACATTTCGGAATCGTAATAATCGTTTTAACTGACATTTAATTTTCTTGACCTGTTGTATAAATTAATAATTAAAATTATTATTATTAGCACACACATATTCTAAAATTAAAAAAATGAATCAATGGAATTAAAAATAATAAATAAATGAACTAAAATAGGAAAATAATAAACGAAATTATAGTTTTACTAATGTCTGAATTCGATTGTTAAAATCAACTTTCATAGTAAAAGTTGTATGAAAAACGCATTCAGCGAGTTCTTTTCTTGTTTTCGGTACGTCTGCGACAATCTTCTTTTGGTTCTGCGCACTTATTTTTACGTACAACGAATCGACAGTTTTATACGTCAGCATTGCAACACCGGCCGTACTCCAAACAAAACCTACGGCGGTATATATCAGTATGCTGTGACTGGCGCTTGCGAGCAAAACACCTTTTCGCTCATATACTCACACTCATACACACATACACTTTTGTATGGGCGCAGACTATTTAAAGTTCGCGCGCAAGCATTATTGCGCGTAATCATCTTTTGTGACGATTTTCATCGCAATTCTCGCAGACTTACAGCAGACTTCATTTATCAGGTCGACATTAAGTCGAACCTTTTTTTTTTTAACGTCATTGTTAGACGAACTGCATTCAGTCACTTTCATACACTGCTGACTATTTCAAAAACGCATTTTCGGCTCCTCTTATTATCCTATCAATCTTTGTGGTTTCAATTTTGAGGCAAATAAATGAATGCAGTCGTCACATTTATGAATTAATTGAATACATTTATAGCCTACAAGTCGAAATGCGATAATAATAATTGTTTAAAAAGCAAAAAGTCATTGTAATATGAAATGAGATTTAACTTAATCGTATAGTTTTACATATTTTTCTGGAATTGTTTGTAAAATAAAATCCTTTTTTTGATTCTACATATGGCTATTTTATGCTGTTTTTTCAAAACATTGATTTGTTAAATTTTTTACTTTAAACCGTTTTGCTGCATGTACTTTTCGATTTATTTATTCAAAAAATAATAATAATAAATAAATACAAATCGTTATAAATAAAATGGTGATTTAATAACTCAATAAGCTTTTATATTTAGTTAGTTTATTTCCTATAATTTTTATAAAAGCTTCGCATTGTTATAATTATTTATTGATTGATGATAATAAATATACAGACTTCTGCTGATCAATATGTTTTATTTTATTAATCAATATGTATTTTTTAATTTGTTCAATATAATTTTAAGAAATTATTTAATATTATTATTTGTAAAACGTTTTTAATATTATTATTTTTAATTCGTTTGAAATGATGAAAACATGCAACTATACGCGACGCATTCTATTTCGAAAATTCACCATTCAATTTGATATTCAAAAGCCAGCACTTTGTATGTACATAATATTTCAAATTTAACTCAAATTTGTATTAATAATAATTATACATATATTCATTTTAAGTCGATAATCCAGAATAATTGAGTATTCATTATAGAATACATAGAAATACAATCACAAAGTTGACCATCATTCAATGCAATGGTGGTTTTGTCGTAAATTATGGCATGATTGGTTTTCGCACATACTTGATTGCGATGTCAACAAATAAATACATTCATTAGAGTTATTTGCATAATTTAGGTGCATTACTAAACAAATTCACAGAATCCCCATTCGACGATACTCTTGATTAACCATGCTTGGGGCTGGAACAAGGATAGAACTGAGTTGGCTGTCTTTATTTACCCAAGTGTACACTCCTATGTACATGGTATTTGAAAATGACACTTGTTGATTTTATCGAGTAATTTAAATCCTCTATTCGCTTGGTTTATCACGTTTTCCGAATTGAACTGAGGATTTCGAACGCCGTAATTGGTGCGATTTCGAAATCCTCTATTCTTATAACTTTTACATGTTCATAGTTTATCACAATTAAAGTACATCAACAACGTAATATTCATCGTTTTTCTATTACTTCAAGACAAATTTTTCCGTTTGATGATTCAAGGTCTTACGTAAAGTAAGATGTTGTAAAATCGACGTGTAATCATAATTCGAACGCTATGAGACTTTTATTATTTTGAAGAATAAATTCAGTTTCTAATGTCTTCTCTACAAATTGAAAGATGAATGTTTAACTGCTTAATTGTAATGTTTAAGATTTTATTACATTTCTTCTTGGAATAACAATAACAGAAGACTATACTACAATCTTTTCAACAGTGACGCAATAGCGTAACATCGTTAAAAGATACAGTAGTTTTATTAGAACTCTTTTGTAGGTGCGGTTTTTAAAGTTAACTAGTACGTTAAGAATCATTGTTTGCAGATAACAATTTATATTTATTGTATGAACAAAAGCAGATAATGCAGAGTAACAGTTGCTAAATTTCTGATTCGTGTGATTTAATTTGTTCAACATGTATTTATTGAGCAAAAATCAATTTTTTGCAAACAATCCTACATGAATATAACATTCGAACAATAGAAAATATATCAGCTGCTGAACATTTAGTCTTTGTTTGTATAAATAAATAATCCACTGATAGTCATTAAAATAAATCGTTTTTTAAAGAATAAAATTATTAAATGTATTGAATATAATTGTGGGAAAATAATATTTGATAAAATTAAAATAACAATTTCAACCTCAATTTATATGAAACTAACCATGAAAATTTCACGATTTTATTGTTTATTGAACAATTTCACCTGTGCACAATAAAGAGAACATTACTCAGCGGAAGTTGGTCCGAGTACAATGTTCGAATCGCTTACGCGGAAAATAGTACATTTCACTGATCGTCAATTATCGTTGGAGCTGTAATGTTTAATCCCGTAAATGACCATTGTCTAATAGTTCCCTACCTGTAAAACCGCACCATACTCAAGCGAAAATGGCGAAAAACATCCGTTATCGATGCCGTTCATCGGGCCAATGAAGCTCCCATTTTCGCCGTTTAGCCGAAGCGACACTTGGCGCGCAGGCATGAGAACCACCCCCGCAACAAATGCCGTATACAAAATCTCAAACAACAAAACCTGTGCCAGAGGTAATCGATAAACCGTCTATCTTGCTGCGATAAAAAAAATTAAAAGACAAAAAGAACATGGAAAAGAAACAAAGAAATCAAGTTATGAGTTAGTGAAAAAAAAATTTCGTTGAAGATTTATTCAAATTCGTACACTAAAATTTGATTTTATAAAAGTAACCGATAGCGCGGTTATTACAATTTTTCCGTTTGTGAATACATAGTTAGTATAGTAATTTTCTGTTTTTCCTTTATTTTACGATCTTTATGAAAAAAAAAAAAAAAAATATTCATAAGAGAAGTATTGAGAAAAATTCTTATTCAGACAAGTCTTTTGTCTTTTATAGAAGAAATATTACATTGCTTAATTATTATTTTATATCTTTCCTCATTACTTTTTCAGTGTGAAATGTAAATACTTACTGTTAATTGAATATATTTTGTTTTTAAATTTAAACTATTTATTTTATGGCAATGATAAACTAACAATTAAAGCAATCTATTTGTCAATCATCCAAAAGATATCACTGTAGATTTACGATCAATCAATTGAATATATCCATTTTAATAAAAAAAATATTCAATAAATCAAAAAGAGCTAAAAAATAATAAATTGAAAACAAATTTGACATTCAAAGAATAAACCTTCATATAACGTTAACAAAGTATGCTATAGAAAAAAGTTCGTTAGTTTTCATTTTTAATCCATAACTGTATTAAGTAACTAATATTCCTATAATGCAGTTTTCGAATTTTTAATTCTTATTTAATCCTAAATTGTTGCAAAATATTATTTTTTATCTACAGTTAAAAAAACTGAAATAATACCAAAGTCAAAATATCTTCAACTTATTGTTCACCCACCATTTCAATTATGTCAAGACTCTGAATCAATATCCCTTTTTGTCACAACACGAGACATCCAATTAAAAACACACTAATGTTCCCAATGTTTCTTCGGAATCATTGGTTCAAGGTCGTGTCTTGTTTTTCGTCGAAGTCGCCGCGCAGCCGTCAAATTTTTACCGGAAAAGCTTCGTTGTTCGCAGAAGTGAAGTTAGATCGGAACAAAAGCGTGGATGTTTTGAAGATTAGCCGGTATCCGATAGAATTCGTGTGTATCATCAGAAATAATAGAGAAAGAAAAAGAAGAAGAAGAAGATAAGGATGAGGAGAAGGTTAGGTGATAGAAAGTAGGGACGACACGTAAGCGCACGTTGGATCTGTTGGCGCGTGGACATCGTGTTGGTCAGGCGGTATGGTGGCATCTCGCTCGGACCACATTGCGCTCTCCTTTTTATAGCACGCGTTAACATTGCCCCTTCCCCGCGTGTCTCTTCTCCACCTCCTGCTTGTCCTCCTCCCCCTCCTCCTCCTTCTTCTGTTTGGATCACCCCGCGCACTCCGCTGTCCCTCGACTTGGTTGTCGCCCGTTAGTCGTCCTTCCCCCTACCACCGGCGCATTGTCCGTCTCCGTCTTCGAGCCGGCGGTAGTGGGAAGCGGCGGATCCGTACGTGTCCCCGGGACGACACGACTCGCGCTACTCGGCTTTCCGAACACGCCAGTCGGATTTCGAGTCTCGTAGCGCGCGTGCCCGTCTTGTCGCTCGCGCAACTTGCACTCCCGCGTAAATACGCCGCCAATTCCCCTCTTGTCCCCTCTCCAGTTCTACCTTCATACATAGTTTACCACACATACACACGTCTATACATATTCATAAATCGACAAATACAAGCGTACTTTGGAGGATACATATTGGTATATACCGACACATTTGCAGCATACATACACGCAGACATACACGTTGTGAGAAGGCGATCTCTTTCACTGTCCGTCCCTGTTCCTCGACAACGTCACCCTGAGAGAGCAAGTTGAGCCGAGATCCATCGTGAAAGCTCCTCGGAGGTGAACCGTCATCGATAACGCGAATACCGGTGTGCTTCGAGTTCGCTGAGGATCACGCGACAACCAGTTTTTATTGCGTTTCATTTGAGTTATAAGTGGCGCCATTGACGGGACTTCCCACGTAAGCTCTCAACGTTGGTACTTGTTGACTGCGCCTACCAAGAACACCCTGCCTTGGTTTATGCATACTGGTTACAAACATGGACGTATACTTGTTAGCATACGTAATCATATTACCATGAACATAAAGACCAATTGAAGCTGCTTTTGAGTTGACAGACAGTCTGGAATTGTCAGTTTGACAGACACACGTTGCGAGCACTTTGGGTATCATCACTAGCCAAAAGCTCGAGGGATCGATCGAAGTTGGTGATCTGTGCTACTAGATCAGCCACGTGACTCGGCACACAACGCCTACTTATATGCGAATGCTTTTGACCTGATTTCACGTTCGAAAATAATGAGGTCACGGGGCAGATACAGAGAGTCTTCTTGCCCACAATATGCGGTTTCACGTTTCACTGCTACAACGTGAGCCGGTGTCACCGTGTTACTGTTGTTCTAAGAACAACAGAATTAAAGTAATAAAAAGAAAGAATAAAACAAGCAATTGGCAAGGTTTCCTTAATGTGTCACGTGGCAGCTAGTTTAGCAGCTGAGAACAAACTTACGACGATTTTTCGGAAACTGTCAGACGACAAATCCAAGACTGCAAATAGTGGAGGATCACTGTCGGATTAAATGATTAACCAAAGCTCCTATCTTTTACCTCATTTGTAAGAGCATAAGTAATTTTAATCTATTGTAATTAATGCTCGAAATTTTCACCAAACAATAATTTTTAGTAGTGTCTATGTGAGCAACATAAATCATGTTTAAAAATGCAACAAAATTCGATTGGTTACATAAAGTATCGTCCAGATTGTATACAGGCAGATGAATAAACCAAAGTTTGATGCGATCGTTAAGTTCCGTAGGTTATTAATTCTGCGCATCTTCTGTCAAGACAAACGGTTATTGCTGTATCGATGTTATGTCAGTCTGTTGGAAAGATTGTCGAAGACCAGTTGCACAGCGTATTCGTCTTTAGCCCACAAACACTTGTTTGGCGACAGTTGCGTTGGCTTGTTGCAAGCTCGTTCCTTTTGCGAATTTGCGAGTAAAAAAATGCAAGAAAAAATAAACAAAAAAAAAAAAAAAAAAAAATGAAGAGAAATGCTGAGAGGGCTCTATGCAGGAAATGTCTGCGATGATAAATGGCCTGTTAGGCGCATTAGTGCAGAGCAACGTTGAATTATTCAGTCGCGATTGCACGAGTCAATAGTACTCTCGCGGCGGTGTAACACAAAATGGATAATTACATTATATCCACTCGGTGACGCATTATTTCATTAAACACATCACACGGTCCTTACGTACTGATTACGTAAGCACGTGCTACTTGGGGAAAATTAAGAAACAATGTTGCTTGTAACCAGGGCGAAATTATAACATCTTGAAATCCGTATTCGTCGCGACGCAAGCGAACCAATAGTACAGTGTACCCAACACTTAACTGGCTCGTTGCCAGACAGACTATTTTGCCCCTTTTTTCTTCTCTTAAGCTCTCTCTGTCTCTCTGACTTATGCGATCGACAAAGTTGATTTTCAACTAAATCTGAGAACACAGTGTTAGACGCATTTGATTTACTAATTATTCAATTGATAGATAATAGTTTTGGCGTTTGACTTGACCCTTGGACAAACAAGCAGGATGATATTCAAAATGACGCGGATTTGGAAAATGTCGATAAGCATTATTGTTGTTTGCGATGCAGTTTAAACAATTGGAAAATGGTGAAAGAAGGAAAATATGATCGAAATACTCATTTTCATCTCTCGACGATGTATATTGAATGGTTTATTTCAAAATGGGAAGTAGCTGTCCCTTGATATTATCGTTCAGCTGTTAATGAAAACTGAATGTTCGTGAATCAATAAATGCAATATTCCAATGACGATTGTCCGATAAATTAATGTTTGAATGTAAGGAAGTAATGAATGTTTGCATGTGACGAGACATTTCTTTACTCGGGAATGCAGAAAATGCTTCCTAGACAGATTGCGTGAGATTGTAAGAATTAACAAGCCTCATTTTATAAGGGATAATAGAATCATTTTTAGTTTTCTTTGAAAGAGATGTTATTTCATTAATAGATGGTTGCACGAATTTCCACCATTTTGAATTGCACATTGTGGGTGTTAGTTGAATATTGATAATAGATGTAATTTCGGTGTTTGTTTACTGTAGAATCAATAATTTAAAGACACTTTTCTCATAAAATATAAATAAATAGTACATTTATTATTTAAAAATAAAAAATGTCACATATGCATTGATTGGCAAATTGTACTTTTTTGTTTATTTTATTTTATTCTTCTATTTTTTTATATTAATCTGAAATAAGTGTTTGTATTTATTGATCTTCATATGAATTGGTATTTCGAAATAGTTTCAGGTTTTCGTTTCTAATATCACGAAATTTGTCCATAACAGTATATTCTGCAACTAGGGAGAAAAATTGCCGATTCTAGACATGTGAGGTTTGATGCATGAGCCGAAGGCGAGTGCAGAAATCTCTAACCGTGTTTTCTTACCAGTGTATCGAAAAGGTCTTTTCTTCCTCTAAAAGTGAAATCAAAGTGGCATTTTTGAGGTAAGAAAAGACGTGTTTTCCATACACATGTAAGAAACATTTTATTCTTGCCAATTGTGTAAAATGTTTATCAAATATTTTTTATACATAATTTATTTTATACTTTTAATAATTGTAAAGTAGATACATATGTATAACTGTATTTACAAATGTTAAACCAATTTTTGTGGATGTTAATAAACTGTATATTAAAATTACAAAGAACGAAATAAATACCAAATAAGGATTATTCAACGGTTTCATTTTATATTTAAAACCACCACGTTCGTCAGCGTCGCGCTTTGAAATATTAAAAACTGAGTTTTTGCATTGTATGAATGGTTTCGTCATCTTCATTATGTCGCTTCTCGTTTTCATTTGACTGTTTTTCAATAATCATTTCAATTTAAATGTCTCGTTAAATATTGAGTTTGCTTCAATCAATTGTCCATATTGCGTCACTGCTACTTTGTTAGTTTTACTTTGTAATCCAAATCTACCAATAAATATTCAACATTAAATTTTGCATATGAAAATTCCATATTTAATGATTAAATTATTTATTTAATAATAATTAATTATTCATTTAATACTCATATTGAATTCTTAATTCATTCGATTAGATTTGACGAAGCTCCGATATATTTGTCCATTTGTCACATCATCCTGTAACCAAAACAAAGGCAGTGAAGCGTTACCCTAGTAGAAATTGATGAGCTTATGATCGGAATATAACGCATGGATTCGATGTAATTCGGAGCATGTTTCTGATCAGATTCACATTGTTGACTTATTGTCGTTTATTCTGTTTATTTTGGTCTTCCACTTGGCCCCTCGCATTATTAATAAATAACAAACACGGTAAAATTGCATTACACTGTAGTGCAAAGTATTTGTAAAATCATAACGCTTTAATAGTTATTCTAAAAACATATATCGTATGGAGTGCTCTTAATCTGTTACGAGAAATCATTTAGCCGACTATGTAGAATGGTTATTGCCGTTGCAGACTAAGTGAAGCGGATTTTCGTGGCAATACTTCAATTTTAGGTCAGCTAGATTGGAGTATTATAAATTTAGATACGTTCACTGTTAGGGTACTTTTGTGATCTGCGTGCCACCCTAAAATATCACGACTAATGGTAAGCGCGTTGAAATTGCCGGCGAACCGTCAAATGGGATTGAATGGTTGAAATTAATTGTCTCAGGAATGTGCAAGCGTATAATGATTTAAAAGGTATGATAGGATGCGCTACCAAGCGCTACTACTAACACTACGCGCTATATGCTCGGTATTCACGATCTGATTGGTCGTCGGATAATTCGCATAGTACACTTAACGCAGTCCTATGAATGCACTTCCTTCGCATGCATTCATTGCACGTTGCACCTTATGGCTTAGCAGAACTCTTTCAAGTTTCAAAACCTGTCGTAGTGCAACTGCTCGATAGGAAACCGGAAAAGTTTTGCTGCTTTGCATTTTTAATTTGATCACTAGTTGGCCAAAAGTATTCGCGAAGATTTTAATTTCGATTAATTGTTTTCCCTTCATTTCATTACTTAAAATGTTATAATTATATGATATTGAAAGTTTATAATCTTGTCCTTTTTATGAAGAAATAAAATACTGATTTTATGGGAAAGTAACTTTAAACTAACAAGAACTTAATTCTCATTGAATTATGATAGACATAATGCATACTTGAATTGCTACAGTGTTATATTACAACAAATATTATGTATATGATTCACACATGGTTTGTCATGTAATTGCTAATCTATAGATTATATAGGATATTCCACGTCAAGACAACCCAAAATAAAAAGTGATGTTTCTCAAAAATTCTGAAATTGTAGCATATAAAAGTACTACTAAAAAACAATAATTATGCGATTTTCGTTAATTTTTAATTCGATTATTATCTACGTAAATCGATTATTTGAAAAAGGCAAAATCAAAAATGTAAATATTTCAAACAAATATAACTCGAAAAATATAAATCGTACAAAAAACAGTTAAATAGTAAAATTATTATACGAAAAAAGAACTTTTTTAACAAAAATATAAGACATTTTTTCATTCCATTTTTCCTTAGTTTTTTGTTATAAACAATATAAGAAACAATATTAAAGTATGATAATCTCGATCGATTTGGATCAAAATTTGTTGAAATCATCTTTGGGAAGTGTAGAATAAGTAGTTAAAATTATATAATGGGCCGCAAATCACTTTAAGAGTTATAAATTATTTACAAATTAATATAAATGCAATATAAAGAGAAATAACTAACAATGCCATATATTGCGTTTATATCAGTTTGTAAATAGTTTATAACTTCCAAAATATGTAACGACCCACCATAAAATTGTAGCCACTTGTTCAACACTTCCTACAAATGATCTCAGCAAATTTTGAAGCAAATCCATTGAGACTATCATACTTAAATATTGTTTTTGATATTGTTTATAACAAAAATTTAAGAAAAAATGAGATGAAAAAATATCTAATATTTTTGTTAAAAAAGTTCCTTTTTGTTATTAAGATACTTATTTAATTTTCCTTTCCTATAATTTATAATTTTCAAGTTATAATTTGTTGAAACATTCATGTTTCAAAAACATCACTTTTTATTTTGGGTCGTCTTGGCGTAGAATGCCCCTCAATTATATGATTAAATTTGTAGTTATTGATAATAAACTTTCGAGAAAAATGAATGTATTAATTATTTGATCTTAAATTTAAATAATGAATAATTTATCTTTAGTAAATTTAATGGACTGAAAATTCGTCTATATAAATCCAAATAAGATTAACTCAAACAAAATTCTCGCAATTAAAACTTCATTGAAACGATTGCTTGAAGAAAACGAAATGATTAGCGAGGCGGTTTCGCATTTAAATGACCAATGAAGATCCATCTGCCTATGATTTTCATAGTAATTACAAGTGTGCTTCGTTCTAACTGAGGTAACAGCTTACGTTTCAATCTCATGTCGCCAATGTATTCGAGAACCTTTCCTTCCACTAATTAACTCGGTTATTGGATGTTTTACGTCAGCCTTTGGAGTACTGCGACAAGAATTCACGGAGCATATTCAATTTCGCTAGATTCATGAATGAAAGAAAGTACGACGACTTGAATGCATTGTTTTTCTGTTTTGTCTTTTCCTCCTTTCTTCTTTTTGGAAGAAACTTCGTTTTCCATTCTTAGGTCGTCGACATTATTCTTTTTTACGAAGTACAAATGTATATCAGGCTTATCATCCTTCTATTTCTATGCTTGAAAAAAGTTTGCGCACTGTACTGCAGTGCGGAGGGCTGCGGTGTGTGCTCGTTCCGGAAGATGCAATGAAATGTCTGGGATTAACTTTCTCGTTGAGCAAACGCCAGCCAAATATTGCCAGCTGATAAACGAAATTTGTTGATATAATACTGAAATCGATGTTAGGTCTTATCGAACACAGATTCTTGAATAAATAACGTTATAAAAATGCAATTTATCTGATTAAGGTGATTGTAGATTTAACATTATTTCTTTCGTGTGACATTTCTATTATAGCTTTTGGATACAGTTTATTTATCTTTTTCTTATACAAATAATGTATTTTGGAAAAATGATTCAGAAAAATAATATTTTTAAATTAATCTGTGATAAAAGTAATTTTGTATACTATTTTTCCACTTAAGTAAATTTTGTTTGCAGATTTTTACGTTTTTTTATTTACTTAAGTAAATATATTGTTATAAATATAAATTAACATAAGATTACATATATTTTTAGCCAATTTTATTACACAAATGTTTGTAACTGGAGTGATTAAAGGGATTCTTCAGTTCTGCTGCATCGGTGTTAGTGTCTTTTTGAATTAATATTCGTAGGTTATGAATAAAGCAATTCAACATAATCAGGTGATTCTTTGATTCTGGCAAAATCATATGGTAGAAGAAATTTTAATTTTCAATTTAAACTTTTGCCTGTACTGGCACGTGTATATTATTACGTACAATATAAAAAAAACGTGCTAGTATTCATTCAAAAGTTCAAATTGAAAACTGATTTTCTTTTCAACACATGATTCTCTCAAAGAATCACCTGATTATATTGAATTGATTTCATTCATAACCTACGAATTTTAATTCAAAAAGACACTAACACCGGTGCAGCAGAATTGAGAAATTCTCTTATGAATTAATTGATTTGAATGATTAATTCAATTCATTTAATTAATCATTATTTACACTTTAAATTAAAAATAAATAAAGTACATAAATGAATATAACTAAAAGTAATAGAAAATAGGATAAGTTAAAGAAAAGAAGATAAAAATCACATAATATTCATATTTTAAACTAAATATAAATGTATGTTCTACAGACTTTCATTAATATGCAGCCCAATTTTAATTTTTATTATAAAATTATTATAACATTATTGTATGAATTAAAAATTATATGAAACAAAATACATTGATAGACTATTGCGTTAATATTTCTTTAAAAATGCATATTATTCAAACTAAGGTGAATTTATTTTTTGCGCAGAGTTATCAATAACGAAATTTAGGTTAATGAAATTCAATTCATACTATTATTTAGTTAAATGTGTTATAATTTTAATTACTTATGTGAACGTTTCCGGATTTAAAAAATTTCTTAATATTGTTTAATTATGGTCACATATTTCTAAATATTGAATAAATGTTATTTTTTATAAATATATTTAATTTAAAGTTACAAATTTAAATATTTTACTTTTATTTTAATTATCTAATTTATAAAATTATTTATAAATTTAGAAATTCTAAGGGATTTCATTTGAAAGTAAGCTTTCATTACACGCAGAGCAAAATATCGCAAAAAATTACTGAACTTTTTAGTGAAATATTATTGAATATTCATGAAAAATTCGTGAAAAAGCAATAATTTTTAATGAAAAGTCCAGTAATTTTTCGCGAAATTGTGCATCTGTCCCTGTACTACTGAAAGTTCAGTAATTTTGCAATTTTGAACATAAATTTTTCAATTAATTTTGCTCTGCGTGTATATTATTACATTGTATATGTATTTACAATCTAAATTGTAATAAAAACATGAAACAAATATGAAATTTAATACTAAATGCTATTATTAAACATTATTCCTACCATTGTGAATTAGAAGCAACTTTATGAAACTTAAAAAAATGAAAAATACATATTATTTGATGCATATGGATGAAACAATTTTATTCGTATATTTTATTTTTATACTCTAAATAAATGTAATTTAGAATGAAGGTGGAAATTTAAGTAACTTACAAAAGTACATTCGAAACTCGCAAACTCAGTCAATAAATCTTTTGACTTTTGCAAACATATGTTGAAAAAGCAAACCCAAAAAATTGTCGATTCAAAGAATGTACGAAAGATTTATTGTATTTGCATTTCTGAAATTTGTACTACTTTATCATTACGAATACATGTCTACAATTTTTTGTTCACTTGCATGTGCATTTCACACGTTTCACTTTAATTATTACGGAATTATTATTTCAATTTAAAAGCTATACTTTTACAAGAGAAAATCAATTATTTTATATTAATCATATTAATGTTAACATTAGTCTTGCTATTAAAAATCAGGAAATTTGTTCTAATTAAGTGATGTCTCATACATTAACCTTTAATATCAATCTTCAGAAATAAAGGACTTATATAGTATAGTTAGTTCGTCGGGCCTCTGGTGAACGGCATAGTCTACGAAAGTGGCACAAGTGTTCGTGTTACTTTTCATAAATGAGTAGCGTGCTTGATTATGTCGGGCCGTTGTATTTTCGGTATATCTTGCGATGGTCATTTTTTACGTGCTAATAAAAATAAATATACATTTGAGCCTTTAATAAGAGCAAAAAATGAAGGATAAAAATACGAGGGAAAAGGAAGGAGGGGGGGGGGAGAAAGAAAAGGGAACGGACATATGCTGACTTGAAGTGAGGTTTTGCTTAATCTGGTTCTACAACTTTTGTTTACATACACAACGCTACAAGTTGTCAGTAGATGACGAATTAACGATTGCTATCATCATCGATATGGGCCATTGATGGACGTGCCGACACACGCAACCGCTCTACAGTTAACGCGTGCAAATGTTTGTTGAGTAGCTGCGCTTTTTACCTCGCTACCTGTCCTTCTCTATCGCTAGTTCTAGTTAAAGGTTTAACTTACATTGAGAGAGTACAATTTCTATTCACATTAGATATACAATTATTTTACAGTTTGTTGAAATTGATAAATTCTTCTCAAAACTTGATTTAAATATGATATAATATAAAACATTTGTGAGTAACAAAATATATCGCTTATGAATATTGTAACTTCAGTTTAATGATTTAATTTAAAATTAAAATAGAAAGATAAATGTTTTACTTTATATAATCATAAGATGAATAACGTAATAAAAATGAAAATATTCAATCTTTTTCAATTATACTTCAAGTTTTGCAGTATAAGTCTGTATGTCAAGTACAGTTTTATGACATGAACGAATATAATGACAAGATTTAGGTTTTATTTTTTTGTCGTTTTTCTTGTAAAACTATATACTGATAACATCAAGACAAATTGTGTTACATTACATCGTATTCAGAATATCGTTAAATGGGACTAAAAATGAGAAAAGCGCTGCTTTGCAATAAGTTACAATGCACGTTACAATTCATCTTGACGTTTATTCCAGACAGATAATCTATTGTTTCGCGTACATAATGTTTTCGACTGCAAAAGACAAAGCCTCTCGTAAACGTCACATTCGACTCAATTTTAGACAAGTAGTACTATCGAGTCTAGTTTTTCACTTTAGCAGTCATAATTTTGCAGCTTAGCTTTCTAAATTATTATTGTTGAAAGTAATCGATAACCAGGAATACATTAAAAGTAACGAAATTACAATAATAGAGAACAATTGTCTAAAGAAAACTGAAATTTATCAAAAAATCACATTTTATTCAACTCAAATATTTTAAATTCAAAAAGCCTTTGTAGCTGATTTTAAACTTTTATATTATTAACCCGAAAAGCTATTAAATTAAAATACTTTTTTTAATTTTGAATAAAGGCATTGAGTTTCAAAATTTAGTACTACTTTCAGAAAAACAATTTTTCAATGATAAAAAGCTTTTATTAAGCTCAATTAGTATTGGATTATTAATGAAAAATTGAATAGAGTAAAATAATGATTTTATATTTGGAAATGTTATTATAATACTTTCTTAAATTATGTCAAAGCTTTTTAGAAGCTAAGATATATTTATATACTTTGAAAATGTATTCAAGTTCAAAAAAATTTATGTATTGTTTATTTTGTTGATACAACCAGTTATTATATTATACTAAATAATACTTTTGTTTATTTGTTTCATTAATATATCTTGACAAATATTTGCATAATATTCGACGAATTATTAAAAACAAAGATATATGAATTATAAGTTATTCTATTCCCAGAAACAAAATATCATTTCAATATATATTTTATTAAAAAAAATGAAAAGTGAATATACTAATGCAACTGGTCTTGGCAATCCACTAATCGAAATCTGGTTTCGAAAGTTTGACAGCGTCAATCGACACTTAAAAGCAACTAGAAACACTGCGTCGCAGACTGGTCTAACTTTTTTCAGTGTGGTTTTCTTACGGAAGTGCAAGCCACGGTCATAACGATCGTATTAGACGGGCGGATGTGAAGTGGCAGTAACATTTAATCGGATAATTTAAAAAAATTTTTGCTCGATTTGCAGGGTATGGTTGCGAGCTTATTGTGCATCCCGTATCGCGTTCGTATGTACGGGCCGATGCATTGTGCGGCACCGTGCGAGTGAATATAATACCATGAAAAGATTATAATGTGGGTTGAACTGGCGCAGGAAGAGGAGGAAAACGACGAGGCAAAGGGAAGCCCGTTGCGTTCCTAGCATTTATTAATAACGTCGAAGCGACGAGGATAATACAAAATTATCATCTCCAACGGGAGATGAAAATAAAAAGAAAAATAATAATACAAACAGTGATATACCAAGAGAAAAAAGCCTTAAAGAAAAGTCAACGTTCGAAGTCAAGTGATAAAAGAGATTTATAATATACAAAGTGTTAGTTATTTTGTTAGTTGTTGAAAAAAAAAGAGAAACGAAGTAGTCTCTGTATTTTTGTGATAACGCAAATAAAGAAGAAAATAAAATGTTAACGTTGAACGAGAATACTGACGACAGTTCGTCAGTGAAGAAGGATGATGAGATGACGAAAAATCGGTGCCGTATTTGTGAGCTGCTTGGCGAGAATCAAATACTCAATCACGGATTGAGCCACCCCTGTCACCTGGCCAACCTTCATCAGCTCAATCACTTCAACCCAGAGCTCAATTATGGCTCCAACACAAATATGAACTACATGAACCACGGCCTGCTAAATGGTCTCTATCTACCGCAGCTCAAAGATATGATACTCGCCGCCTACTTGCTAAGAGGTAATCGCGAGACAGACGGTGTTCCTTTGACTTTGACGATCTGTGTGGTAATCCGATTAAGTAGGTTGCAGTGTCGGCATATCGGCGCTGTAACTTCCTGTTGACAGTACGCGTGTTTGTCAAATTGTTTTCACTTAAACAGTTGAATAATTAACTTGCTTCCTATTCTTATAAATGCATTTTATATTTTGCAAACTTTGAAGTTGAAAAATTAAATGAATTCTTGAATGAACTACATTTATATTACATTTTATGTCTTTTTCTTTTTTATATCTTTTTTACTTTTGTGTATTGTGAAAATTTAGAAGTATTCCATATTATTAATTGTAATCAATTTCTTGTTTCTTTCATACTTTCAAAAATGCCATTGTGTTATCACATATGACATCTTTCTTAAACACATCAATTTCTTGCGTATCGAAAATTCAGATATCACTTTTATAACACGAAACATATATTGCCAATATAGTGTGCATATATTGATTATATATTATTTCACGAAAAATATATTACGAATATACACAGGAAGTAGGAAAGTTTTATTCTAGCAATTCTTAAAATGCTAACTTTAAAACGCTACTGTGCGCATGTTTCCGCGCATTAAACTATTCACCGAACCATCATGTCAGCCAATCACAAAGGAGTGACACGATCCAGCATGACAGAAGTGTTCGTTTAGCACATAAAATGCGCTAATGGAACAGTAAAAGTGCTCTATTCACACAGTCCTATTTTCTGTATATTGACTGCATACATCAAATATTTTTTAATTTTAAATTACAGTAGAACCTATGAAGAGTCCACATTTTCTGTCCTTTTAACCTGCAAAGAGTCCACTATTGTTATCTTTTTTTCTTCATACTAAGACATAGGTTAAAAAAAGAGAAAAATAGTGGACTCTTCACAGTGTAAACAAAGACACAAATATGGACTCTTTACAGGTTCTACTGTATAACCAATATATCAGATATATGTTCACAATATATTCATACATTAAATTGACAATATATATTGCAGATTAGTAAAGATTAACATATATTTTATAAGTAAAATATACATTTTCAGCACTTGTGCAGTACGGAAAGTGGTGATTTTCCGCACTTGTACGGAAAGTACCGACTTTCTGCACTAGTGCGGAAAATAGCCACTGTCCGTACTGTCCCGCGTGCAGAAAAATGTCGTTTTCCACACGGGCGCAAGCACCCTAGTACAAAAATATACTATTAAATAAATAACAAATAAATAAATAAAAAAATCAGTTAATATTTATTTATTAACTGATACACAAATACTCTTTTATTATAAAAGTTTATTTGTGTACTTTTATAACAGGAATAATATTCATAATATGAAAGATTGTAAATAGAAATGTTAATCGAGCTGAAATATAATCCTGATTTGTTAGCTATTCTATATAATAAAATTTGGCCCTTGATTCCTAAGCAGACATACCATATTACGCGATTCTTGATCTGATACTAATTGGAGTCAGATCAGGTATTGATTGATCAGACAGGATTAATGATAAAACTCATCTCGTTTACATTATCTTGTTTAAATTATATGTTAGATATTAGCTGTTTGATTTAATTTTACAAGAAATAATTAGAAAAACATTGTTTCAAAATTCTAAATTGGGATTACATTATAAATTAAAATGAAAGACCAGATTAAATTCTAAAATGAAAAATTAAATTTTGTTTACAGAATAAGAATGAGCATATTGTTCATCATTTCAACATTAAACATTAATTTCAGTTTGTTGAATATAATTAATTTTTCTAATTTCTTTTGTCTGTTTATATGTTTGTATTAGTTTAAGCAATTATTCCTTTTAACGATAATAAATAAAATTTCAGACAAATAAGAAATTTGATTATACATATTATAAAAATTAATTGTTTAGTTAGATAGATGTTATTTCACAACAGTATTAATTGTAACTTGTAAATTAATATCATTTGTTTTTAATGCTAAAGAATTTCACGAACAATTACTATTATCTCAAGAAAATAAGTTACTTGAATAATTTACAACTTGACGGTTTCCTTAATCTATTTGCTGAGCCCGAAAATTGACTATGTAAAATCATCGATACAAAGACATTTTGTCGTGCGAACTATTCATGTACTTTCATAACATCTTATTTCTATTGAATAATTAGTATTCAGAGTCAAATTATCGTTTTACGTTAATTGATTAATGTCTATTTCCCGGTAGAAATTTTCACATACCAAATCGTAAATTATATCGAAGACAGAAATTCCACAAATTGCGTTTACAATGCCACCGAATACCACAAATTGCTACAGTTGCAATTCAGGTGACTATAGGACAGTTGCATACATGTAACTATTCCAAACGTGATCGACCGTACTGGGGGATAAGTAGTTCGGAATATGAATTGTTGTGTTTGAAACTTGAGTCTGTAAATTTTTCAGTCTTACAATAAAAATTAATTGTAAATTAAACAGAAATAATATTATGTGACTTAACATAAATTGAATATAGAAAGTTTGGTTAATTATGATAATATGTAAATATTTTATTTTGTTTATTTATTATTTTAACAAACATTAAAAGTATACACAGAAAAATGTTTTAACATTCCAACAATATTTAATTGTAAAAAATTGCTCCAGCTGCAGCTTTTCGTTATTATACCCATAATAATTAGTTCTCTTTTAACTAAAAAAAATAGCTGAAAACTGAAACTAATGCAGCCGAATTGGGTCAAACAATTTTTTAAATTTCCCTTTGTGTAAATTAAAAAATTCTCGTCATACGATTTGTACATAATTAAGTGTATACAATAAAATTAGACAAAGAACATATATGAAAGTATGATATTAAATATAAAAGAAAACAGGAAAAAGCGTAATATGAAGATAAAATGTCGCGTTAATTTTATATTTCATGTAATTTTCATTGATATTATCTTTATGGTTTCGCGTAACTCAGTTAAGAACTGATTTTCCGGAGTTCTATATTTTATTTTTTTTTTTTTTTTTTTTTTTTTTGCTTTCTGCATTTCGACAACCGCAGTGTTATGAATAACTCGTAAAGATAAACGTGAACTTTTACAACTTCTCAGGAATTTTATCCCTCATTTTATAATTGCAAGTCGAGTAATTTTTGTATATCTCTTGTAATGTAATTAAAATTAGTAACTGGATAAATATGTTTTCTTTTTAACGTGTATCGAACTTTAGAATTTGTACTTTCTCGATTTCAAACTATACTTTAATTATTCCTAACTTATTTCCAATAAATATAATATAATTTTTACTGCATTTCAGTATTTTCGAGATCATGATTGACAATCTTTTATACCATCTAATAGTTGCCAGTAAAAATATGTATTTTAAACTCATCTGTTGACGCACATAAACGAAGAAATTGCTAAACAAATTGACGTAAAATATCACTTTTATTGCTATTAAACACCCTTTTTTGCTATTTTCAACCTTTTTTACATCTGCTGTCATATAATATGTATCAAATTCATTCACTTCTTTCAATTGAACATGCATCGGCAGAATTCAATTTCGACGAGCGAAATGCGACGTTTTTACGAGCATTGATGTGCGCGGGCGATATGTTAATTAATATCGAATATTTACTGAATTATAATGTCATGATTATGCTGGTCTGACACCACAACATTTTCGTATGATTGATGTATAATATTGAATTATATAAAATTCATTTTATTTTGTTTAACATCAAACAAAATAAGAAACTACAACATTTTTTTTAATAATTTCACATCTTGAAATCGATTTTTAATATTTTATAATATATCTATAATTTATACTTTTCGGCATTCTATACCAAATCATGCACATTACTTTATTTTAAACGTATTTGTCAACGTAATTTAATTAATGTACACAATCTCGACTGTTCCATTACATAGTTATTATTTGACAAAAACTGTTAAAAGCAAGACCATAGCATTAGATATAATATAATAATGTTTCATATATCGATGGAAATAATGCGATTGATTGGTCCATAGACGATGAAACTTTATCGCAACTTTGACGAAAACAGCTCGCAGAACCACATAATTGATTACATTGCGGTTCGTCAAATTGAATTGAAATGCACGAATTTTCATCGTACTTGTTGCAATGCATATGCATATAAACATGGGCATTTTCAAACTTATTCATATGTATATAAACATAGTCACTTTTTTTATTTTATCACGATGGCCTTTTACTCCTATAGTAACGTGCTAAATTTTTCCTGGTCCATTCTATATTGAATTCGCCCGAGATCGTGAAAGTTACACTAAAGTACGCCACTTTCTTTACCCAACATGAATCTTAACTTTCGCGCTTCTCCATCGACACGAATGCTATCAATGGTTTAAGAACATTTCTGCGATCGTCACTCTGCTTTTTAAGGACGTCATATGAAAATATGAGTCATCGTCAAGGATTTGTATATGACTTTTCGATAGTTCATACGCAGCCTTGACCGCTCCATGTGTTATTTCCTATATCTATTGGAAATTAAAAGTAAATAAAATATAATACATAAGCGTATAATATAACTTATCTTTCTTATGTATTAACGAAATCGTTTATTTAATTATAAAATAAAATGCCAAATCAAACAATAGGATTTTTCATCCAGAACATTAAGTTACTTATGTTAGTATAATATTTATATTACTATTAATAAAGTGATCTTATTGAAGAAAGATTGTCTTGCTAAATAATAATTCAATGTAAAGGAAAAGATAAAAAATTAAAAATTAAAAAAGGAAAAAAATAAATATGTAATATAATTAACATAATAATTGACATAGAAAAAAAAATAAAAGCTTTGATCCATTTTTCAATTGTGATGTGTTACTTGGTTCTTTGGTGTTACGTAAATATGTGAAATACTATATTATTAAATGTTTTCATTCGGCATGATATCGCAGACTACCGAATCACCAATCCGGTCGCTACATTGTAAAATAATAACACATGAAAGCCGCGCGGTAAAATGCATACTGCGCCATCCATTATTTATGTCTCGAGTGGCAACTCTCACGCTCTCTCATTGTACACAGTACGGAGTTGTGCCGTTTCAATCCTTTGAGAGTATTTACGATCGAGATGATGCACTCGCGATGAAGACCGTGTTAAGGAAAAATATGGTTAATGCTGATATTCGCGGGACGTGAATCTATAGTCTGCCAATGCAAACGCTTTCATATTGATACTAAAATCCCACTCAGTTTATTATATTCGATCGAACATACATAGAATCTTAATCGACGTTTATTCTTATCATTATTTATACACATGGTATATAAGTAAAAGCTAAGTTTATAGAGAAAATTAGGTGAATTCCATTTTTATTTAAAGATTGAACTTTTGTTCACCGAGCAAAAAACATAGCTAGATTTGTACCTAATGATATGCAACAGTTCAGCAAATAAAAATGTTTTTTTTTTAACTCGGTCATAGCAATGTAATTATATATATATTTTCAGTATTTTAAACAAAACGGGATTGAAGACAAATCTTATTTAATTGACTGATTAAAATAGTGAAACAATATTTTTGCAATTCATTAATGGAATAATAAAATTATTTATACTGTATTGTCTGTAATCATTCTATACATATAGAGTATCAAAGTTGTCTCACTAAAATAGTTTTCAAATTGTTTCGAGTCTAATTTACGTCAATTTGTTGTGCTTTTAATATGCGTAAAGTTTCTATTTTATACAAACTGCTTCTGCAAGTAAAGTTATATTAAAAATATTATACTGTAATATAATCAACGTTGATATGAAATTATGTAGTTATATTATTATAAGCATATTCAAATTTAAAACTAATAGACTTTTTGTATCATATAGAATGGTAAACATTGTTATAATTCTATCAATATTTGAATTTAGACGTTCTTGTAATAATGTAAACAAAAATAGTTTCATATCAGTGTTGCAATGCGCGCTATAGTAATTTTTTGTTTATTGGTAAATCAGGATATTTGTCGAAAGACAGTTTCTTATTTGTTAAAATGTGTAAAATTCCAATATTGTCGAAAACATTTTGTTCATTCTTCGAGCAAAATAATTAGAAGTAACCGTTTATGAAATAATCCGTTAATGCGCGATGTAGTTTTTATTAACGGTTAAAGATAATAAAATTAACATCTAAGATAGAAAGAAAAATAGAAAAAAAACATTCATTCGATTAACCTTGATTGTGGAATCTCATACTACTTGTTTGATGCGGCAATGTTTACTAGTTTTAGAGTGTAACCACTATATAAGTAAAGAAAAAGACGAGGTGAAGAAGAAAAATGAAGTATCAACGGAACGAGAGAGTATTTTCACGGCGAATAAAGGGGAAAAAGATAGACAAAATATTTCAGAGTTCATAGATGAATAAGATGCGTTTTGTCTCTTCTGCAAACACGTTTTCATACATTCCATGCGAGTCTACAAATTATTTTATTATTAATAATTGTGAAGTATTTTTGAGTATAAATTGAAAAATGTCGATTTGTCAAGCTGATATTGATGAACTACAAATTTTAATTTTGTTCTATCTTTAATCTACATTATTTACTAGATTTATAACTTTTGCTTTTTGATATGGACGATTATAAACATTTAATATAAATGTTAAAATACATTGTTTCTACATAATATTCTATTCATGTTGGGATGATTATAAGTTGATAAGCTTTTATCAATTCCAATATGTGAATCAAAATGTAGCAGTCAAAATTCATTATGCTATATGAATGAAGTTGATTAATTATGAATGAAAATGGCATTTGAGCTTCAATGTTTGAGTAATGATACATTTTTATTGTAAAATTACGAAAATTTGATAGAATTATACATGGCTATTCATTGTTGCTTTTAACTTTGTGTTTTCAGTTTTATTAATATTTACATCGTAATATTTGTAACTTTAAATTAATGGAAAGATATTACCACTAATTAAATACTGCAAAATTTACTTTTGAACTAACTTAGATCTAAATATTAAAAGTGTTCATTCGATTAAAGTTTTTAAACTAATGCAATGATACAATGAAATTTAGAAAAACTAAAATGAAATCATTTCAAATTGTCGATTCTAGATTTATTTTTTGATGTAGTGATTCAGTTTCATTAAAATAAATTGTTACAATTCTAACCCGGCCTCCAGTGATATAATTGATGATCAATTTCCGTGCCAAAGGTGTGGCGAAGGGAGAATGGAGGGAAATATAATACTCAGCTGAGACGATTTAACGTAGAATAATCGTTTGTTACGCTTTCAACTTAGTTCTTCAGCGCCTTCAATTTAATTTATAAATAATTCGGAGCTTTTCCGTTCGTAACTTACGAATTTATAAGTTGACTGTGTTCGCTTTCGCAGTTTCAAGATCCATTCAATATCTGTAATAGAAAACTTTGCAGGATTAACAAGTCGGAAATGAGCTACTTTCGAAATGAATGAAATAAAAGAAAAACACTTTGACAAGTGTTTCTTCGTCGTCTGACAGCACCACTTAGGTAATAATGTGGAAATTGATCTCGTTCTCTTTGGATAACTGGATGTTTTAACAATGGGGGTATTTTATTCCTTTTTTTCGCCGATTCAGGAAATTGGTTAAGTTTTAGCGACGTTTTTTTCAATGTTGAATTCGTCGTGATCGTTAGTTAGCATTCTATTTCATAGATATTAAAACACTTTAGTAAAATTCACGATAAATTGCATTACTTGATTTGTAGCTTAATTTAAATCCATTTTCTTTAACTTAATTTTCTGTTTGAAATGTTTCTGCGGTTTATCTTTAATCTGAGTGTTAATCACTTAATTTTTTATTTTTTATTTATAAAATTATTATCAGAAACAAAATTATTGTCAAATATTCCATTTAATTTTAATATAATTTATATTTGTTTGAAGTGAATGCGAATATCTTAAAACATATGTTTATGATTGATAATAATTATTTATAATTATAAGAAAAATCAAACATCACATTTACATATTTACCTTTCCATGAAGGATTAGTCATTTAAATGTAAATTCAATCTTTTTAGTGATCTTTTTCTTTTATTTAGAGTTTCTCCAGTTATGCAAATTTGTGTCATAAAAATTTCAACGAAATTCATAATACAATAAACCAAAAAGGAAAAAATAAAAATAAAATTATGTTTCAAATTTTTCATTAGAATTGGAATAAAATATAAAATATTTTATATTCAGCATTGATTTGAATATCATGTACAAACAATGACAAATCTTTATGTTTTCATAGCAGTAACAAAAATAAACAAATAAAATAAAAACCACTGAATTGAATAAAGATTGTGAATCTTATTGAATAATGGAACGCAGATTTGTGATCTTTATTTGGAACTAATGCAATTAAATTTATTGTTTTTTTTATTGGAAACAAGATATTAAAATTCCAATGAATTTAAAAAAATCGCGTAAATTTGCGCTAAGCTTAAAATAATCGAGATACTTCTCACTTCGTATGCAAAAAGCACATAATCGTTTAGAAAATTCATGCATACGAAAATATGCTGATCTTTTGCGTGAACATTTTGTATCCAAAATTTTACATGAAAATCATATCTGCAGATTGAACAAACAGCTGATTGCGGTTACAACGTAATTTTCTTTTTGTTTGTGCGATGGACGTTAGGTTAAAGTACGTCATAACGTTAAAACCGATCGATTTTTCGCGACCATGACTTTTCTGCTAGACACATAACTGCATAGTTTCTGACGTTTTGTGTGCAATTTCCCTTCGCAGAAACAAGAAAATAAACTTCAACTAAATCTTCAACTAGATCATATAACAAACAAATACTGTTTTCGTTTCAATTTTTATTACAAATATTTTTATAACAAATGCAACACACTTCACGTTATAATTTGTTGCAATATCCTACTAATATATAAATTTTAATCTATGTTTGTCTGTGTTTTTGTTACCTCATCACGCAAATTCTACTGGGCCGATTTACTTGAAATTTTAAGGGTATACAGTGTTAATACTGCAGATTGTCATGGGTTTTATAAATTTGCGATATATACATTTGATGTTTAGAAAAAAATTTTTATGTCATAGCTTCATCACTTAGAGGGGGGGGGGTGTTATAGGGATGCCATAAGGAAGTCATAGACAGATTATAGTGGTAATAGTTTAGTATGATAATAGTACAGTGGTAATAGGGGTTCATATAGCGTTCATAGGGAGCCCATAGAGGGTCCATAGAAGTATCTCGGTGGAACTAGGGATTTAGTCAGGACTCGGTCATAGGGAAGGGATTACAAGGTTTTGTCCAGGCGAAGCCGGGGCTTCAGATAGTTGAATATAAATTTCAAAAAAAAAAAAAAAAAAAAAACGATATACTGATGAATTTGTATATATTTGAAACAGACTTCATGAACACATTCAATGTTTACAAACATAATATTGATTTTAACAAAAGAGCAATTCGTTTTCTGCGCCAATTTTTTCGGGGTTTATTATTCTTTTTTTTAACTCTCGTGTTTTCTTTCAAATCAGATTACGAAGATTTTATTTAACTAATTAGAAACGAAAATGAAATCTTATAGGTTGAATTAAAATAATTACTTATGACGTGATATTTTGTCGTACCCATTATGTGATGTAATTAAATGATTATAAACCTTTTTTATTAACTTTTTTAATCAGATGAAAATGAGCACGACAAAAAAAGATAACTTTTCGTTTTAAAAAGAGCTGTTTATAATCGTAATATTCTTGGTAAGGCGATAGAAAATCTGTGATATTTTAAAAAGAATATAATGCGTAGTTTCTTTGTGTCAAAGGATTACGTAATCGATGCCGCGAGAAACGTAGTTCGTTCTAGAGCTTTAGCGTTTTTACTTTTATTTGATGTTTATGACGAACAATGTTGCTTCTTTTTTGTGTATTTTCTTTTTTTTTTCGACTAAAATAAATTTTTATTCATTTATTGCGATTGTCTTAAAATATGAGCACTTGGGTAATACTTCTGCGAATACTTTGCGCAAAAGACTTTGCAACTCGTTATGCGAAGTAGACAACTATCTTGACTTCCGAATGACAGTAAACCTGCGCGATGCCTTCTAACGCGGTGTCGTCAACCTTCTAATTTGAGGCCGTCTGACATTTTTTTTCAACAGCAAATCAAAAAGTGATTATTTATTATAATTAATAAATATTGGAAAGTTTAAATGTCTTCATTTCTCACAGCTCAGATAATCAAAAATATAATAGTAAAATAAATTTGAAATGTACAATTTATTGCTGGAAATATAATTTTGAAGTAGAAAAATGTATATATGTTTTTCATATAAAATTTTGGTCAGTGTGAGAGAAATTCCTTTTCAATCAATGCTAAACAAAAATTATTTGTTCGGCATTGAAATTATTATATCATATTTTCCTGAATATCGTAATTATTCCATGATAATTAATTTTAATTTCATGTTTTCACTGGTTATTAAATTATGTGTAATTTATAACATGTAGAACATGTGATAATTATATTCGTGATTATTCGGCTATAATGATAAATAAGTGAAAAATAGTAAAATTATATACGAATAATTATATTATTTTTGTAATATTTCAAATCTGCGAAAGATATACAATCTTTATGAATTTTTCGAAATCTGTTTATAGAACTTACATTACTTCTGATGCACATTAAACAGGAGTATAATGTGCACTTCCTTAAAACCACTTACTCTGCTAGATTAATATATGCATTTTTCATCACGTTGAAGACCATATATAAACAACTATCTGATAAAGGGTTTCATTCTATTTGCTGAATCATGTAGTAACCTAGCAAATCGATTTCTTCTACTGATTATGTTCAGTTACGATCAAAATGTTTGTCTTTAAATTTTGGAATAAGTATTTCAATAAATGTCGTCTATTTAATACAACTCTTATTTTCAATGTTTAAATAAGAGTTTAAAAAATGCATAAACACACGTATCGCAATGGGTATACAAATGTATTTCAAATAAATTATTGACAGAATACAAACATTTAATGAAATATGCTTATTTTAAAACTAACAAAAACACAAAATACACATGTTTACTCAATGAAATGAAAAATGATTGCTTTTAACATATAAAAACGACAAACAAAAACATAATATATAAAAAATATTACAAAAGACTACACATCAATGAAGCGTATATATTTTAAATATGTTTATTCTTTCTGTTTCAGGTGAGTAATATGCGGGCAAATGATTTAGCATTCATGATTTCAGTAAGTGAGCGAAACATCGTTTTTCCAAGCATTTATGCCGTGCAATTCAAATACGAAGATGATCACAATTTTATCGATTTAAAAAGGCTGAAGTTATTCATACTTATGCACACAAAAGCATGCTCATAAATTTGATACTGTTTTTTGGTCGTTTGTATATTCAAACTCACAGTTATTTCCGTCAAACTTTAGAGCTTCATTTTTAACAAATTTCGTAAATGACCGGGTAAATAAATATTTCTTGCATAAAGTCGATATTTGCTTTTTCTTTCAAAACAGAGAAAAAATTGCAATCGGTATCATGTTCCAACGTTTTTCATAATAAACGTGTTCCTTCTTTCAATAATACTTGTGAGATAATATTGCCAGGAACATATTCGCTTTTTTTCTTCTTTTTTTGTGCATGAATAATAATTGTGCCTTGCATAAAAAAATCGGTTTAAAACCTTTGACATGAATTTATAACGTTTAAATTTCACGATGATTAATTTTTTAAAATGACTTGTTTTATGTAGTTGCAAAAGTTTAACCGCAATTGTGTTTGAAAGTTGATAGTGTAGTGAATACTTTGTTTTCACAAATAAACTAAAGAACTATTATGTATAGATGCAATCTCGTTACTTTATACGTTATTCAATGTTCTAATTATACTTATTTCCTGATAAAAATAACTGTAAACTGTAAGGTGAATGATTATTGCAAATATGATATTTTGAGTATATACTTTTTTAGATTTTTATTATTATAACTATATTATATTATATATGTCAAAGAACATTAATTAGTTATATTTAATTTGGATTAATTTTTCAAAACTGTTTTTATAATATCTATAGTAAAGTTTCTTCGCAAAAAGTTATTTCTAAAAAAGCGATTTCAATTTTTCAAATCTTCGGAAAAAGATTATGAAATAATTTTATAACTCAAACTTTTTAACATACTTTCGAACCCATCTAAATACATTTTACATCAAGTTAACTTGAATCTTTCGGTAATAAATTTACCAAGTTCTCGAGAAAACATTACAAAAGATTTTGACAAATGTATAGAATGTATTTTTTTGGCTTTTTTGTTTTGATTTTAGAAGATTTTGTTTAGAAGTTAGATTATTTATAAAATACTTTTTTATAAATATATTTGTTTATATTATATATAAAATTTCACACAGTTTTTGCTTTAAAAGCTCAAAAATTTCAATTCAATTTTTCAAGAATGAACAAACAAAAAGTATTAAGAAAAATTATAAATTCTTTACTTAATTTAATTATGAAAAGAATTTATATGGTTTTGGTTTTTATATGGTTTCTAAAAATCTAATTTTTGTAAAATATTTAAGTTTAATTTAAACTAACTGGCTAGTGACAATATTCTGATATAAAAAAATACTTTGATTGCATGTTTATAATAGGAAATGTTATGGAACACAAGTATAGTAATAATTACGATTACCCAATACGTTCTTTACAATTTAATAGCAATATTCAAATGGCCATTAGGAACAATCCATGGGATTTTTCAAATAATGCAAGGACTCATATATTTGGAATCTTTATTTTGGCAACGTTTCGACAATTCTACGTGATCCTTATATCAAGCCTAGAGTTTGAACAACTCAATATATCACTTATTTATGTTATTGTTAATGTAATAATCAAAATTTTTGACAACGACAAAACACTGACCCTTTTGTTTTGTTACTATAAAATCGAACAATCCGTTCAACGTAGAAAATAAATAATTTAAAGTCAAAAATTTTGATTATTACATTAACAATAACATAAATAAGTGATATATTGAGTTGTTCAAACTCTAGGCTTGATAAGGATCATGTAGAATTGTCGAAACTTTGCCAAAATAAAGATTCCAAATATATAAGTCTTTGAATTATTTGAAAAATCCCATGGATTGTTCCTAATGGCCATTTGAATATTGATACACAATTATAGTAAAATCAAAAAATTATTATAACCTACGTAAAATTAAACTGTAAGTTCATCTGGAATATACAGTTGAAAATTATAATTTATTAAAATGTAGTAAATTAAATATATTGTCAATATAATCACAATATATGTTCTGACTATGAAAAATATAAAAAATAGGGCCTATTTTTCTGTCAGAAATATAATATAAATATAGACCCTAAAGGCCCTATATTTCTGAAAGAAAAAAAAACAAAAAACAAAACTTTGGATAAATGAAAATCCATCATGAAACTATTACATTATTTTATCTTCAATGCATGTAATTGAGTTCTATAATTTTACCATGTATTTTCCTCAAAACATTTTTTATTATTTTTTATCGCGGTCATAACTTTTTCTTAAATGAATACTTATAAGTACTAATCTTTTAAGTTTCATTAAATCACGTTGTTAAAAATGTTCGAAACGAATGAATGACGAAGCGGAAGGCTGCATGCAAGTCGACTTTTTTAACGGTTAAACGTACAAAGCTTAGTCGGCAACAGCGAGTATATTCACTTTTACATGTAAATTTTCAAATGACTATACCATTCCTTTGTTTTTTTAACCAATCACACAACTAATAGATCGACAACAATCGGACTTCTTGGAATTGACGACTTGTAGCCAACTTTAAGGTGCCACCAACTTTTTATTATAGGATGCGTATCTCGCGTTGACGAAGCGTTTTACGAGACACTCAATGCTTGCAGCACGTACGCCGTGCGTCCGTTACGTGGACTAGAATAATCTCGTCGCGATAAGAATTTATCGACAGTAGCTGCTGGCCTTGTTGTTGCTACTGCTGCTCTTGCTCTGTTGCTGTTACGAAGATTTGATAAACGGTTGCGGAATGGATTCTTATATTGACTTAACTTTTTCGAATATATTTCGGATGTACGGAACTTATGAAATGCCAGCACAAACTTTTTGTTTCCTTCGTTTTAGAAGTTTTTGATGTTGTTGCTGTTTTTCTTTATATCCATTTCCCCGAGATTACAGCAAATTATGACACTTTTCTCTTGTCTTATAGCGCTTAACTTGAAATCAAGCAAACATAATCTCTGAAAGATTTCAAAGAACCATTAGTTGACCTTAAGCTGAAGATAAATTACATCGTGTAAACTTATTTTTATCCACGTTTCATTTATTTTTGCTTACGAAGCAACTAGAATTCGTTACAACAAAGTATTAGCTAACGGTTAAATCAGCTTCCTTTGAATAACCAAATCAATTATGCTTTGCTTTGTTATGATTTACGTTCAAAATTTATATTTTTTTCATTTTGATATAAAAATACAAAGTATATGGAGAAAGATAAAAGTTTGAAATCATCGATTAGAAAATGAATGTTTAAAAATTATTATGTGATGATGGGATTATTGAATTAATCAGTTGAAAATAATAATAAATTATTGAATTATTATTAATATTAAATAGCACAAATAAAAGAAAATGGAAAATATATTCTTTATAAAAAACTAATATTTATATATATACATTTTAATTGAAATATAACATGAGATCTGACTTTTTTAAAAGCTTTTATTTGTCGTGATGAAAGCTTTGAAATATTAAATAAATTAATTTCATCGAATGTAGTTGAATACAAATGAAAATTGATTCAAATATAAAAGAATAAAATGTCAACGTGTAATAAAATATATTTTATAGTGACATATTAGCGTATTAATGGCATTATAAGTATTAATTTAAAAAGGATGTTTACTGCAAAGCGTTGCATATAAAAACTGTAACTTGTTTTATTATTCACATCTATCTATAGATAAAACCATGGAAAAAATGATCAATCAGTTTAAAAGTCAACTCTATACCGAGATTTTTTAGTTAATTTCATGAGACTAATTTACTTTATGCCAAAAAGCTATACGTTCGTGTAAAATACATTAATGTGATTTCTTTGTATAAAAATTTTATTTGAATTAGTAATTAATTAATTTAAGTCAAATTAATTTGTGTATTGAAAAATTGGTCATTTTAATCATCTGACCTTGAAGTTTTTTAGAAGTTAATCAGGATTTAAAAATTAGTCGGGAAAGTAAATATTTAATAATAATTTATTGTTGTATAATGTTTATAAAACAATTATTTTGCTAAATATTATGTAATTATGTTTTTTTATAATCGTTCCGGAACAATTGTGGCATACACAGAAACAAATTTTTCTCGTTTTACATTTATTTAAAAAACGAGAAAATAAGTCAGTCGATGGAACAATTGTACATTATTTCACATATTCAAACAGTTCATACCTACGTGAATAAGAAGACATGGAAACAACTTATTAATCATATCATCGCCACATATATTCCACGTTTCATCCATACACAAACCTATATTATGCCATATTTAGTCCATCTTTTTCATATTCACACACGTATATAATAATATGAACAACGTAACAAGTAACCAAAAAACTAATTTTATAATTTATTATTTTATTTCTATTTTTGAAAAAATCTTCAAATAAGTGTTCATCTTCAATCCCTTAAACGCCTAATTTAAGTATCTATTGACTACAACTTTAATAATGACTTCATTAAAAGATTATTAATCAGACCCATTAAACACATAACTTTCCTTAATAGTCAACCTCAATAAATGCTGAAATCGAAGTTCTAATAATCGACACATAGTGAATTCAAATCTGGCAAAGTAGAATGGAACTTGCAAAGAAAGTCACACAAGGAAATAATAAACCTGCCCGTCCTTTGTATGTTCTGTCGTCGTAAAATGTGACACGGCTCTTATTACTACGCAAATACAGTACCAAAAAAAGGAAAAAAAGTAAATGTTAATTACTTACACTTGGAATAAATTATCACTTGAATTTGATGATTAAAAGACAATTTTCGGAACGCTATTGCCTGATTATTTTTACATGTCAAATCGATTTATATGTTTCATGGATTCAAAAAATTAGGTATTGATCGGTTTACCAGACAGTTCGTACAGAGTTCACCGCTGACCCGATTTCATACTCGTCCTTCGTAGCCTAGTTTCCCTTCTACGAATTAATTATAGTAGCCGTCATTTTTCGGATTCCCCCATCTTTTTCACGATTAATACTGTAATCCGGAGTTACATTCTGTCGAAATTTAATTGATATTTGGGTTCCAAAAAAAGTGTACATTTTATTTGCTTGACACTGCGTTTATTATTCGGCTGAGACTCGACGGCAGAATTCGCTTGATTTGCGACTAATTCATTTAACTTCTTTTTTTCATTTTACTCTGACGATTTTCCCGACAAAAGATAATGTTTTTATGCAAACGAACATCGAGATCATTTAACGATTGCATTTCAATTGAATTTAATTAATTAATTTACCGCAGTTTCATTTGATTCAGTTTATAAATCAGCGTATATGATTGAGCAAATGCTTTTCCCTGTTTTTATATACATACATAATTTTTTAAATCTATTTGTTTGCCAGAGTTCAGTGAACCGATTAGCGAATTATATCGTAAACGTGATTGATTGATGACGTGTAATCGAATAATTACATGATAGCAATTACGTAAGTGCAGTTATGTAACAGTATTGAACTGAAATGTACATTGGATTCAATTTTTTGTTGCTCTTATTTTAATCTAAATGAATAACTTTAACTAAATAGTAAAATTATTTTATCCATTTACTGAATACATTTGTAGTATATAGGGAATTTTCTTTAACTTTTTTTTATTTATTACCACAAAATGTTCATATAAATGTAACGTTTTCATAAATAACAGTTATAACTTTCAGTTGTAATTAAATTTTAATTTAATTAAAGTCAGTTTTTTCAAACTTAAATTTTTGGATGTTTGGAGAATTCATCATTTAAGCATTATGTTATCGATGATTTTTCAGTATGCATAGACAAAAACAAGTACGGATGGAAAATTAATGGTACGATATTATCTTGTAGTAAACTTGACTTTTATGTGAAGAGTGTAAATTTGATACTAATATAAGTAGTAATAAAGTACACAAAATTATATTTAAATAAAGGTTAGTGGGGATTTTATTGCACTCATTCATTAATATGATATTGTGCATTTTGCACTATATTACATTGAACAATTAATTATCATTTCAAGTATCAAAGTATAATTACTCAATCTATCATGATTATTTATTGACACAATTGTTGTCATACTCTAATGTCGATATATTGTGAAAGCTGATTAGTATTAGTTTGGAATTAATCAAAACTTACTTAAAATTAATGAAATTTAAATTTTAGCAAAATGTTTCAGTGTTTTGACTTTTTCAATCGATTATCTTTAATAGAAAATCAGTAACGCTAATTGTTTATGCAAGAATTTTGTTTTAAAAGCACTGTCCTTTAATAGTTAAGAAAACTTGTTTGTTTCGATTTATTTACAATCTATGAGGATGTCTTTTGCAATTATAAATCTATTTGTTCCAAAAATGTCCACAAGATTTAGAAAGTTAATTATCGAATTAGATTCAAAAGTTAAATTGTATATATATATTGCTTGCTAAAATGTATTCTCGCAAGTCGTTTCTATTTATTTCAGTCAAAAAGTTACATTATTGCATTTTTCGAATTTTCCATACTTTTTTCTTGTAATTTGATTAAAAACCAGTAACTTTTTATTAAATATTTCTACAATCTGAACATAAAATTAACATTTGTTTAGAGATTATCGGACATTTTAATACATTTTCTTTAAGAAATGCAATGGATTTTTCTTTACATTTTTATTCAAAATGACGTAATATAAGAACTTTTTTAATATTAAAAATAAAATAACAACCACAGTAATACTATTAAAACTGTTTTTTCTTTTTAATAAAAAGTCCAAAAGTCAGGCGTAAATAATGACGCCAGTTCGGACGTGAGAAACAGATCGTTCATGGATTTCACTTTTTTTCCTTCTTTGTTGCTTCATCGTCGACCGCTGATTTCGGGTTTGCTTAATTGGTTGACTTACTCAAGGTTTGCAAATAGATGGCTCGTATGCCAAGATGTAGTACTATAAGAAACTGTGCGCAACATACATGAAAGATAATCTCTCACGTAGCACCTAACCCGTTGGCATTTCACTGGAGAAAGTAGCAAAGCAGCACGCGCTGCGCCAATCTTTGAAAGCCCGGGTTACGACTATGCACGTTTCTACCGAGTTCCTCACGATCCAGTGTGCAGCACTCTGGGGTTGCTTTTATCAGACAGCATTATCCCCTGAGCTTTACATTTCATGGATTTCATAAACATAAAAGGAAATATTTTTGTTAAATGTGCAGAGAGAAAAAACCGTCGTAGTAATACTGTCATTTTACAAATAACTTATTCTGTTAGACAACTTTTTTGTTATTTTAAACTATTTTTAATAATAAGTGTAATTGTTTAATAAAAAAATTAATTAAACAATTGTTTTCCTTTGTTATTACACCTTCTATTGTACAAATTTGTCTTATTTGTTATATAATCAAGAAAGCGAGAGAAATATGATTAATATTTAAACATGAATGAATATTAATAAAAGATTAAGTAATAAGTGTTATACCAATGTCAGTTACAAACATTTTTGAACACTTATTTGTGTAACATTAGTAGTTAACATTATACAATTATTTATTAATCAATACACTGAGCCAAAAAATAAATAAAAAATATTCTGAAAATATCATTAAATTTACCGTGTTGCTTAGTAAATATCAGTAATAATGAGTAAACATTAAAAATTACGTTTCTTTTGGTTTATTTTAAGAAACTTTTAGATGTAAAATCAGTTCCAAGACAAAACAAATTTTACCTTACCAGTAGGGTATAATTTATCCTCACAATATAATAAGAATAACTAATAAAAACAACAAATTGAATGTACCTGTAAAGTAAAATTTATGTATAACATATATTTATTTTCAATTAAAAATTAAAATTAAAAAAACTTTTTCTCTAGGAATCGATCCCGTGTCTTCAAAGGGTTAGGCCGCTGTTTTATCCACTGTACTATTTCATTGTTTATGAAAAAAGTCGTATCGGAAAACTCACTCATCCAAATAATCAAACATAAATAGTTAGCAATTATTGTACGAAACATTTACCGTGCTACCATGGTAATATTTGAAGGCAGTAAAACATAAAATATAATGAAAAGCACGCATTTATTATCAACAACACACCAAATTGTTCTAAACATAACTACATATAATACCTAAATATAGACTGTAAACAACAGCACAGTAAAAATTGTTCGTCCTTTACTTAAAAATGATGTAGATTAAATGTAAATAGTCAAGTAAATCACTACAAAATTATCAATTAAACAACATATTTATTTCATTTTCGACTATTTTATTTATGTTTACTATGACAAGCACGGTAATTTTTATTGGTTTTTGCTCTCAGTGTAGGAATGGTGAATTTTCTTTGATAAAACTGTACTTTAATTTAATATACAGTATGATGAGAATATAATAATATAATAATTGGGCTTTGAAGAATAATTTAAACAAAGATGTAAAAAATGCAGGCATATCATCATCGTATTGTACCTTAATAATGGATATATATTAACAATACATACTTTGAGTCACTAAGGCTTACTATGGTATTAATGGTATAACTACCCTAGTAGAATTTTGAACTTGGCTGAACCTGGGGCCTTCTTGGGCAAACCCTGTTCCAAGATTGGACCAACATTGGCCCTATGTGTGATTTTTGAGGGACCCATATTGGTTTGAAACGCTAACCTATACATTACCTAGTTAGGAATTCCTAATATAGGCCTAACGAGGCCTCCCTGGTATGGGATATTTGATGAAATCCAATGTTGGCCTAATTAAGCCTCAGTAGGCACACCTGGGTTTAGTCAACATTTATGTAAAATATTTGTTCAAAAATGTATTATGGAGAATCGAACCCAAGACCCGAACGTGAAAGTTAAACATCTGACACACTGAGCTACGAAGACTTCTAATGAAATGTTTTGTAAACATCAAGTTAAGTCTACTATATTATATATATAAGACTAATTTGGCTTGCCCATAAAACCCTATACAGGGAATGTGTGGGTAGGCGTTTCATACCCTTATTGGACCTTAATATGGCCCTTGTTAGGCCCTATATTGGCCCTACCTTCCAACCCTGCAATGAATTATACAACATTGGGCCTACATTGGCCCAGTCCAGGCTCACCCGTAACGAGGCGAACCCGGACTTTATCAATCCAGGGCCCGCTTTTTAACTAGGCAAGTCTTTTTCAATTTCTACTAAGGTAGGCTTATCATTGCATATAATAGAAATATGAAATATTCTTAATATTTATATATAACATTAGAAATATAAATTCAAGAAAAATCAACCTGTAAAGATCTGTCAATTACTATTGAATCCAAAAACTAAAACTGTGTAAAATCCCAACTAAAAATGTGGCTAGTTTTGTCAAGTTTTTAAAAGGCGCTATCAAGGCTAAAGTTAGATGAACTAGTATAGATAAACTTTTCTATGCCTGTCTAGTTTCTATATAGGCGGTTACAAGTACATTTAGTCAAGTTTTAACTATCAAAATCCTGAAAAGGCGCTTGCGAGTTTACGCTGGCCAGTTCACTTTTCTTTATATCTAGAAAGGCGCTAAAAAGTTAATGTTGGACTAGCATCTATGATCAGTCACTCGATAGGCGCTAAAATATTAAACTTAAATTTAGTTTTTCATTTTGAAAAAAATAATATCTACTAATGAACATACAAAAAATCAGTTTTTTAAGTTACTGTTTACTTTGTTATGTTTTATTTTTATTTAATTTAAGTTTATTATTTTATTATTTTTCATATTTATTTCTTATATTTTTATTATATTTAAAATATTACATATAAGAAATATATAATTTTAATTTTATAATTGTTTATTCTTAACTATAATTTGCATTACTTCCCTCAAAAAAAAATGTTATATTTGTTAAAAATTGTAAAATATATGAACAATGTTATTAACAACTATATATCATTGTTTATATTTTAAATATTATAAATTATCAATAATTGAAAAAAATAATTATATTAATATTTAATTAATATAATTAATAAT